>ML677371.1:7911655-8016312 GCA_007922305.1 Dermatemys mawii | reverse complement strand
AGTTATAAGTGTAATTTATGATGGAAGTTTAAACTACACTTGAAGTTTAAAGGGATATTGCAAGGGTAATGATTATGTATTTACAAACAATTCATATGGGAAGAAGCAGAAAAAAGCAAAAAGATCTTTAAACATCTAATTTACTTTTCACAATTCATGCTGTTTGCTTTTTTTATTTTGCGCAATTTGGACAATGAAATTAGATGCCTCAGTTTCACTTGGTGAATAGCCTCTTTCATATTCTGGTTCTAATGCACTGGTACCATATTGTAGTGATATGCCTGGATGTGTCATTGTAGATCCCCTCCCAAAACTTTTCACAAATACTTGAAAAATATACTGATAACAAAGGTAAACAAAGATAACAAAAATATACTGGTAGCATCCCATTCCTATGGATGGTTTACATCTTGAAGATGGTATTCGTTAATTTCCATTCATATGTGTTTTGTAAATATAAATTTACAAAGAAACCAGTAACTGGGACCTAGTACTTGATAGTATTCCTCATATTATTAAGAATGTTGGCTTCCTAGGTAATTTAACCAGTCTTCAATACAGAAACTACATATTTTATAAGAATAAGTTTCATTAATTTATCTGTATAGGAGAAAATTGCTTCCTAGATTGCTGTGATGAGTGACTTTATTGTAGCTGAATGTTAGTTAGTGGCCTTATCTCCCTTATGATCCTCAAGGAAATGAATCATTCTCCATACCAAAAAATATTTTTAAAATAATCCAACAATGCGGGCGATGTGAAAGGCACAGAGGAGCGCACGCGGTATTATGCTGTTATTATTCAGTAACCTGCAAGCTATGTACATGGTGTTTGAAGCAGTTTGCAAATATTTGGATAGCGAGAGCGGTACAGTAGCCTTTCAGAGTTTGTCTTTGTGCAGTGGTAGCTAAGAGGTGTGGTCAGAGATCATTTCAAGAGTGCACAAAAGTTAAGCTCAAGTTTCTGTTCTCTTATTCCTAGTGAGTGTGCAGTTCAAAGAAGTTGCAGATATTTGTAATGTAAATCCCAGAGTGGATTTTAGTGCACATCTGAATTCAGTCTGTGCATTTGGTGGCAGCTATCAAATAATTGCTTTTAAAGGGTTGCAAATCTGAAAACTCTAAATGCTTTCTGAATGGTTACATGCGGTAATGAACTCCCTTTCATTTGGTCTGAAATGGATTCCTTATGCATTTTTATGATTTTAATATTGGATTTTATTCAACTGATGCAGCCATAATCTAGGGGTGAAATGAAAATATATATTTTTAAAGAAGTCAGTACCTTAAAGCAGAATGGTGACTCTATTTTTAAAAAATAAACAAAAAACTTTCATTGGGAAAAGAAGTAAAATGCATGCAGCTCTTTTTGAGAGGAAATGTAATAGCATGTATCAAAAATGAAAGCATCATTGCTATTCTTAGTCCACTAGACACCTCTTAATTAGTATAGTTTTCATTTTTATTATCTAAAACAGTGGCAAAGAAGAAAAAACTTTACATTCATTTTGCCACTTTCATATATTCATGTGGATTAATTCTCCAGTTGTGTGTGTGTTGGGGTTGGAAGGTAATGGGGAGGCAATTATGCCTCCTTCATTCAGGGCTTCCCCACCATGGCAAAAGTTAAGGTAACCTCGGAGCAGTCCTTAGTTATGGCACTGTTGCAAGGGCCCTCAAGATCTTTATGCTAGGTATAGGATGAGATATAGTAGAAGTGTGCTCAGTCATGTCCTTTTCTCCTCGCTCTCGAATGCCCCTTTTCCCCCTTATTCTGGGGGCTCTGCAGCAGCTGACACAGAAGGTGGCTGAACTGGCTCCTCTAGATTTCCCCGACACATGAAGACTTCAAGCCCACTTTGCACTCCAACCTTAGCAGACTGGAGGATCCAGACCATAGATTTTAATGTTGAAAGGGAACATTATGATTTTTTCTCCTGAAGGATTCGGGAGTGTGGATTGTGGGACAGTGGGCACTCTTTGCATCCAGGGGAAAAATATGTATGTGCAGGGATCACTCCATTCATCAGTGAAATAGTTATTTCTGTGCTGGGATGCAGAGGTATTCTGTGTTTGCCACATTATATGAAAGACTTTCAGAGGTAGAAGAGAAGGTTAACTTATATAATTGAATCTAAATGGGGGATTTAGATGGCTAGAATGCAATTAGATTTGGGATTTGGCCAGGAATTAAAACTAAACATAACCTCTAACGCTATGCCAAAACGATACTGTTGTCAATTAACTTGTCATGTGAATACAAGGGTAAGAGAAGGCTAGGTGAAGTCCTAGCTCCAGTGCAGCTGATGGCAAAATTCCCATTAATTTCAGTGGGGTCAGTATTTCAACCCGTCTTTAAAGTTCTTCTGTTTTCAGATCCCAGGGTCATGTATGATTGAATTTTTTGGGGCAACTTATATTATTGTGTCGCGCCAATGAGATGCTGTCTAAGTTTTTGCCCCTGTTGAATTCTGCCTGTGAAGTAACACTAGCTCAATCCCTGCACGTGAGTTCAATCTATCCATATCCTCTGGTGAAATTGTCTGCGTTAAAGTTGCCTGCTGTATAGGGATTTGTATGAATCCTGGTTATTTCACATATTTCTTGACTGACAAGTGAAACTGGCCCAGTTAAGAGCTGAAACAAGCATTGCCAAGGGACTCATTCATTTCTGCGTTGCTTTCCAAGATATAAAAGAAATCGCAAAATAAGCAGATCAGTTGATCTTGTGTGCAGCAAGGTACCTGTTTAATGTAATTGAAAACAGAGCTTGGCTGCCTTTGAATCTTTTTCAGGACTTGAGGTTGGGCGAAGGTAAATACTCTAATAGCTTAGATTTATATAGTGCTGTTCATCTCAAGGCACTTCTCTACTGACTGCATACAACCTCCATGAAGTGCAGCCACCTCGTCCACCAACCGTATATAACATTCTGCACAACAATGAGGGGAGGAGAAACTTTGGCCAAGGATATAGGCACTAATCTTTATTCTTATGGATAGTGCCATGGGATCTTTAATGGCACTACAAAGCAGACAGTACCGTGGATTTTAAGCTCCTGTCTAATATTAATCACAGAGGCTTTACCAACATGAAACTCAACTTACCTGTCTCAGAAGGATGTATGGTGGATCTGGCCCTGCTGGGAAACATTTGACAAACAATTACTTATACAAGTGATCCATTGGCTTCACTCTGCCCCTTCTCTTATTTGCAAAATTAAAAACCAAACAGATAAAATCCTATTATCCCTTTTGTTCTGGAAGGAAAAAAAAACCCACTGTGTGAAATTACTACACAATAATAGGAACACCTAGCTCTTGTTAGATCTCAAAGTGCTTTACCAAGGCAGTCAGTGTTGTTATCCATATTTTACAGGTAGGGAAACTGCGGGAAAGGGAAATGAAGTGACTTTCCTAATATACTCATTTTGCTACATCAGGCCAGTTACAGTTACATTTTATGCAAAGGCTAACCTTCTTCTTAAAAGACTGATTATATAATAATGGCCCATTATTTGTAGCTTCTGCATAGTAAAAACCAATTCATTTAATTTTTTACCTTAGTCTCTTCTTAGGACTAGTGCCAAAGCTACTTCTTTTAAAGGCGGATCATTATTTGTAGTGATGTGGTAGCAAGTCATGCTTTCTGACTAGGCAACATGAGTGATAATGTGAATGCATGAAAAGAGGTTTTATTTAAGACACACAGTTTCCTTCATGTTTACTGTGCTATTCAGAAGGAATCTGAGTACAAGAATCAGCACACAAACCCTCTGCAAACACTTTTCCTATGAGCAGTATATGCCGGCAAGGATTGTAGGATCAAGCAGGACTTAAATCAAATATGCTCAGTCTTTTATATGAGATTGTAGATGAAAACTTTGGTTTAATTTGTGGTCTAGTCTGTGATAGTATTAAGCAATCTGATGCAGCTGCCTGTAATTCCAGTTGTGATTAAGAGCAGTCAATTTATCTAGCTGATTTTAGAAACAATACACCAATGTATGCTCCTAATCTATGTTCTTTAATGGATTTGGTTCATTTTGGCTATGCCACAAAAGATTCTTACTTAAGCAGAATATTAAAATCATCATGTGTTTTTGTTTATTTTTTTACACATTGAGTACGTGCCATCATTAGAGCCATCCAAAACTAAGAATTTTCAGTTTATGAGAAATTTTGAGATTTTGAAATTTGGTTTCATTCTGAATCAAACTGAAAGCAAACCTCTTGAAATATGTTACAAGCAAAAAATCCTGAGTCAGTGGGAAACTAGTTTCAGAAACATCAACACGTGGTGTTTCCAGATGAAATATGCTCCCCAGAACCTGCAGCTGCCAACTAAAGTTGACATTCTTGAATGAATGTCAATTTCAGTCAGCAGCTTCAAGGAACCTCCTGGGGTCTGTGGTTCCTGGCAGCCCTGCCATATGAACTGTCCTAGGGCCAGAGCCCAAGGCTTCCAGACTCCTGGGCCAGTTGGCTCCATAGGCTGCCCGACTCTCAAGGCAGTTGGTTCCTCAGGATGAGGGATTTGGGAGGAGGTGCTGTAAGTCCTTCAGATATCCAGGCTCTAAGCTGTGGAGCCAGGTTTTCATGCTTCCAACTCCATGGAGGGCTTGGCAAGCAGAACTGCCCTGGAGTCTTTGGCCCTGGAGCATGGCTCCTGCAGGGTGGGTCTGCCCTGGAGTCATGGACCGTTGTAACCTCAGCATCCCACCAGGCAACCTGTCAGGGAGCCAGGCAGACTTCTGATGGAAACCTTGCCTGCATCAGCGCAGAAGTAGGTGGCAATAATATACAATGAGCTGAGTGGCTGGAGGGTGTTGGCTGCTGAATGAGGGCCCAGCTCTGCAGGCAGCAGCACGGAAGTAAAGGTGGCCATCCTGCTGCTGCTGCACTGCTGGCATTGGCTCTGCTGCTCTTCTGCTGCCCAGCTCTGAAGATAGCACTGTCATCATCAGCAGCACAGAAGTAATGGTAGCAGTACTGCAACCCCCATTAATAACCTTGCAACCCCTCCTCCCCCAAAAAATCCCTCCCTTTTGGGTCAGGATCCCTACAATTACAGCACTTTGAAATTTGAGTTTTTAATAGCTGAAATAATGAACTTTACAATTTTAAAAATTCTATGACCGTGAAATTGACAAAAACGGACCGTGAATTTGATAGGGATCTTCATATATGTTAATATTAAAGAAAACAGACTATTTAGCTTTTCCTGATTTATGCATTACAATACTTTCTGCATCACCATGTTCTAAAATGCGGGGTGAATAATTTAGTAGATCAGCCCTTATAGTGCAATGCCCTTCTCGTTCTCCTTTCATGCTACAAGATGTTTTCTTCAACTAGATGCTGATGAAAGAAATAGAACATGTTAGTGTAGAACAGGGGTCTCCAAACTTTTTTGAGATGAGGGCCATATTAGATTTTTGAAGGGGCTTCGCAGGCTGCTACTGCGCACCCCCTTTGCTCCTCCACCCACTGCTGAGACCCCCCTTTTGCTCCTCCAGCTGCTGCCGCGACCCCCCCTCCTTTTCTCCTCTGGCTGTGTTGCAGGGGCACTCACCCCTTTGCTGCTCCAGCCATGCTGCTGATGTGACCCCCCCCGCCCTAAGCTCCTCCAGCCGCACCATGGGGGGCATTCACCCCTCCATACATGGGGCCACTGGCAGCAGCTTGCGTGGGCAGCAGCAGAGGCTTCTCCACGTGCCTGCTCAGTTGGGACTTGGGGGCTGGACAAATCAATGCCGCGGGATGGATCCGGCCCCCGGCCTGTAGTGTGGAGACCCCTGGTGTAGAATATAGTCACAAGACCATGCAGAGTTCCACTTCACCTGGTATACAGCATTATAAACAAGGTGTTTGTAGGTGTATCGTATTAAGAATTTCTGTAACGTAAAAGAGACAGCTTTAGTGTAATATGAAGAGTTTTTTAAAGGAAACACACATACCAGATATTTCCCAACTAATGCATCTGCTGCTGTATAAAGCTGATATTTTTACATCTGTTTCAGTCCTAATTTGCACAGGATTATATCTCATATTTACCACAAGTTATATTAAAGTAAAGTTGCGATTCTGGCTAACCTGACCAAACCCAAAGATTGAGGGCCTGATTATGAATTCACTTCAGTTTGGCACTCTTGTAGCTCCACTGATTTTGGTGGAATTAGTCAAGTTTAAATGCAGAGAGAACAGAGGGAGGAGCAGGCTCTGAAACTGTTAACAGAGTTGTTCCCAGATCTTGTATTGATTTGGTCCTTTAGGAGATCATGGTGTTAGTGGGTGAATCAACATTCCATATGAACTACAACTGGACAGAATATGAGTGAAGTCATGTATTCTTTAACTCCCTGAATTTATTGGCTTTTGTGAGTTTATTAGTAGGCCTGCAATATTATTCCATTGCATTGTTTTAGTGAGATTGTTAATAAGATATAAAAATGCAGTGGGAACCAGGACTATCCAAAATTGAAAACTGAAACAGACATAAAGATGGTCTGTGAGCCAACATTTGTTGCACACAAGATGGACAGAAATACAAGCTTCATGATGCTCTTCCTAAAGCCAAGTGTGAGGAAGCTTTTATATGACCATAACTATGCCAAAAATGCAGAACAGATGTGATTTCTTTACTCTTAGAAATGAAGAAAGTTTGTGACCCTAATTTTTCTGATTACTGGAAACTACATGCACATCATCTTGCTCTGTCCCTCTTTTAATGTCTCTGACTCTCTTAGGGTTGGATCTAGTCCCCACTGAAACAAATGGAAGTCTTTCCATTGACTTCTGTGGACACTGGATCGGGGACGTATCTTTAATCTGTCATTGTTTCTTTTCTAAGGGGAGTGTGTCTTTGAGGTGTATGTTCCTCTCTTTGAAGCTTTCTATTTTCATCAGTATTGGACTGTTCTGATTACCCCATTATGAAGTTATCAGTGCTATCTATAGAATATTAAGATTATTTTCTCTCCTTTAAGACTATCTTAGCACTAAGCTTACTAAAATCCTATTTAATTAATTGATATACTCTCTTTTGGGTGGAATTATCCACTCCATGACACTATGAAAAGTACAAAATTCCTGTGTGTACTATTAGTCACAGATATGAGACATTTATGAATTGCATATAAATTCTCACTTACTTTTTTTTTTCATTTTTCCTGTCATGTTTAATTATGCAGTATAGAGAAACACGGTAATTACGGATAAAAAAGACCTATTAGATCATCCAGTCCATTGCCTTGCCAATGCAGGATTATTCCCTGGAGTCTCCTTTCTATTATTTTTCCAGACTCATTTCAAAAGTCCCAAGTGATGGAGCTTCCACCCCTTTTTCTTACAAAACTATTCCGACTATAATACATTTTTCCTTTCTTAATGTCATTCTATTACCACCCAACTTATTTCCTTTTATATTCTTCCTTGGTGTTTACAGTCCTCAAAAAGGATGTTGTATTCCGTCCTTAGCAGTTGCTTAGCCAATTTCTTTTAAAATTTCATTATAATTCTATTCCTCCAGCTCCTGGATCATGTTTAGTGTCTTCTCTGAATCTTCAGTTTGTAACTATTTATCTCAGTGATTCCATAGCTGAATACAGTGTTCCAGGAATGATGGTATCAGAGCCATAGAAAGCACAGATCACTTTGACTCGTAAGTGACATTATTGTTATATTTTCACAAGATAGTACGTAATGCTTTAACTATAATTTTATTTTTCAAATAATTGAGAGTTGATTTTTAAATAAATTTAGTTTTCCATTAATTAAAATGTAGTTGGATCACAAATATGGGCTGTAAAATAAGAGAATTCAAAATTGCAAAGATATAATTACCTTTTGGGATACTGTTGATATCATAAATCAATATTGTCATTCCAGTTTTCTCCAGAATCTTATTGTAATTTGACTATTTATGTTAATTTAAGATTTATTATTCAAACCATAGTCATATGGAACCATCTATTTCTTGACAATTTAAGATGGTTTCTTTCATTAACAGTTATTCTGTTTACCATTAATAAATGATCGGTGGCTAAACAGCAGAGCTTGACAATCCCACCATTGTTTTCTTTCCGCACATGTGTATGCCATATACTCACTGGTGAGTATATATTAGAGGTACTTATATTAGAGGCCGTTTCTCAGTTGCAGAGGATATGAATGTTACATTCACAGGTAGGGAGATTTGGCTCTTTATCTTATGTGGAAGCAGCTTCTGCTTTTAGCTCTGGAGGGCCTAGTTCGGTCCCCTGAGTGTTAGCCAAGATGGTAACTGTCTGAAATACCCATTATCTAGCATTCTTTTCCTCATCATGAACTGCTATGATCATTTGTTTGTTCAGCAGAATTAGGGCATTCTGTGTAGACTTTCTCTTCTGTCCTTTGGCTTGCTGGTTAGAAAACAATCTGTTTTTATTTTAAATATATGTTGAAATTCTGTTAATAATAAAACTAAGTATTTGCCATGTGTCTTGTTGCTGGTGGCCATTCCTAAAGGGGACTAAAGTAAAAAGAGGAGACATACTAAAATTCTCATATATTGAACATTTGGAATGTATGGATCACAAAGCTTGTAACAAATAAATCAATGGGTTATTTTAGCCAATGTACAGTAATGTCCAGAGAGCAGCTATGATTTCAGTATATTTCCAGAATTATGTACCTGTCACGTCAGCAGCAGTTTTTAGAAAAAGCAAAGAAGCTTCCATAATGCTAAATTGATCTTGGAGAACACATTTTTTTTTGTAATTTTAACTTGAAAATAAAAAGAATAAATCACAAAAGAGAGGTGCTTTGCTGAGACCTTTTTCTCCTGAGGAAAATTCTTCTGAATATTTTCCTTTTTAACAGTGAAGTCTTTAGGCCAGACCTTAGCTGGTGTGCACTGGTATACTTCCCTTGAAGTCAGTGAAGCCATGGTGATATACATCAGCTGAGACTGTGGTCCCTAATTGTTACAGAACTGCAGCAAATTGAAGGGCCTTAGCTATGAATGAGTTAATCAAATTACACTGTATCAGATTCTTAGAGGGGAAGGGCTGTGCGGGTTGGAATCAGGAGCAGACACAAAGGCAAAAAGCTTTATTTTTGTAAATGAACTCATTCTGTACACTTGCTCATTTTTTTAAAAAAATGAATAAGTGTACTGCTTTTTAAAGCCAGGAAAAAATGTGCTTCCTAATTGGAGCATATGCTAACATAATTCCAATTAAATATATTAAACTTTGCCAGCCTGTGTTGAATCACTCCAACTTGTTGTCAATCATTTTCTTCAGGTGGTCCGTTCCTAGTCAGAACTGTATTCTAAGATAGTTAAAAGCTCTTGAAGGATATGATTGACATTCCAAAATACTATCATTTTTATTTAGAAAAAATGTCTGTCTGCTGCATATTTATGAACACAAAAGTAAAAATCTGGAACATCCATAACATCTGCACCAACACAGTTTCTCCTTAACAATATTCCCTGACCTAGTAGTTAGAGGAAAGTCACCTACTAAAGGGTACCTCCTTACCAGAATCAGTTTAATAGATGGTGACTACTGACACTACTCTCAAGAAATAAAAGGAGATTGAAGTCCATGCCACAACTCCTGTTGACTTCAGTAGGCCAGGACTTCAGATATCCATAAGGAAGTGGCCTTTGTCAGAGAAGAAAGAGAACATTCACCTACTTGTGCTCAAAGCAGCTTAAAAGTTCTTTCAGGAACACTGCTGCGACAACACTTCAGTGATCATGTGCCTGGAGAAAGAGAGAGGCACCAGAAACTGTCATCTTTTGGATGAATGACTCCTGCTCTTCTCATAGTACAAGGCACAATACCTAGGAGAGCTGATAGACCACTACCAGGGTTTCGTAGAAAACTTTCCTAATTACACTGGTCTACAATTTTTTAGAAGTCGTCTGCTTCAGAGATAAAATGTGATATTTATTATGTATTTTGATGTGCTGAATTCAAATATGACAATTAAAACAACTGATTGGCTCCTGTTTCTAAGATATTTAAGTTTTTACATTTTATGTCTATGTATATTGTGTAGATAGTAGAGTTTTAATCATAAATTGTAAACCTAGGTCTTTTCATGTGTTTAGGGTTGCTTTACATGATAATATTTCACCTGTCCTGTTTACGTAACACTTTAAAAATCAGCAAAAGGGTTATATAAATAAAATGTATTGTGAAACAAAAGGCAAAAAATTATTATGTACATAGTTTAGTCCTATTCAGTGTCTACTCGGCGCTTCTTGGCTTCTCTCTTGTATTCATTAAATGGAGCATCTCTTGTCACTGTCCAGCAATAGTCTGCAAGCATTGATGGGCTCCATTTGCCCTGATAGCATTTCTCCATTGCTGCAATGTCCTGGTGAAATCGCTCGCCGTGCTCGTCGCTCACTGCTCTGCAGTTCGGTGGAAAAAAGTCTAGATGAGAGTGCAAAAAATGTATGTTTAGTGACACGTTGCAACCAAGGCTTTTGTATGCCTTGAAGAGGTTTTCCACCAACAACCTGTGGTTGTCTGCCTTGTTGTTTCCGAGAAAATGTATTGCCACTGACTGGAAGGCTTTCCATGCCATCTTTTCCTTGCCATGCACTGCATGGTCAAATGCATCATCTCAAAGAAGTTCACGAATCTGAGGACCAACAAAGACACCTTCCTTTATCTTAGCTTCACTTAACCTTGGAAATTTTTCACGGAGGTACTTGAAAGCTGCTTGTGTTTTGTCAATGGCCTTGACAAAGTTTTTCATCAGACCCAGCTTGATGTCTAAGGGTGGTAACAAAATCTTCCTTGATTCAACAAGTGGTGGATGCTGAACACTTTTTCTCCCAGGCTCCAATGACTGTCGGAGTGGCCAATCTTTCTTGATGTAGTGGGAATCTCTTGCACGACTATCCCATTCGCAGAGAAAACAGCAGTACTTTGTGTATCCAGTCTGCAGACCAAGCAAGAGAGCAACAACCTTCAAATCGCCACAAAGCTGCCACTGATGTCGGTCATAGTTTATGCACCTCAAAAGTTGTTTCATGTTGTCATAGGTTTCCTTCATATGGACTGCATGACCAACTGGAATTGATGGCAAAACATTGCCATTATGCAGCAAAACAGCTTTAAGACTCGTCTTTGATGAATCAATGAAGAGTCTCCACTCATCTGGATCGTGAACGATGTTGAGGGCTGCCATCACACCATCGATGTTGTTGCAGGCTACAAGATCACCTTCCATGAAGAAGAATGGGACAAGATCCTTTTGACGGTCACGGAACATGGAAACCCTAACATCACCTGCCAGGAGATTCCACTGCTGAAGTCTGGAGCCCAACAGCTGTGCCTTACTCTTGGGTAGTTCCAAATCCCTGACAAGGTCATTCGGTTCAGCTTGTGTTATGAGGTGTGGTTCAGAGGAAGAGGATGGGAGAAAATGTGGGTCCTGTGACATTGATGGTTCAGGACCAGAAGTTTCATCCTCTTCCTCTTCCTCGTCTGACTCAAGTGAGAATGATTCTGGTGCATCAGGAACCGGCAGTCCTTCTCCGTGGGGTATTGGGTGTCTAGCGGATGGAATGTTTGGATAATGCACAGTCCACTTTTTCTTCTTTGACACACCTTTCCCAACTGGAGGCACCATGCAGAAGTAACAATTGCTGGTATGATCTGTTGGCTCTCTCCAAATCATTGGCACTGCAAAAGGCATAGATTTCCTTTTCCTGTTCAACCACTGGCGAAGATTTGTTGCACAAGTGTTGCAGCATATGTGTGGGGCCCACCTCTTGTCCTGATCTCCAATTTTGCAGCCAAAATAAAGGTGATAGGCTTTCTTAACCAGAGTGGTTATACTGCGCTTTTGTGATGCAAAAGTCACTTCACCACAAACATAGCAGAAGTTATGTGCACTGTTCACACAAGTACGAGGCGTCTCTGCTCACTTTGGCTAAACAGAAATGTGTCCCTTTGCAAAATCAAACACTGACAAATAAGAGAGCACGACACTGTATGATTTCTAGAGCTGATATAGGGTAATTTGTTCAGCAGAGTGATGTAAGCTTCGTTATGATTGCATCATCCATGACTTCTAGGAATAACATGATGCAATTCATATCATGTATGATGCAATGCCAGCTTCAGATTGCATCATTCATTGTTTTGCCTAAAAAGCAATTACTGTCCAAACCCAGTCATAGATTTATTCATAGATCCAGTCAAAGATGTATTTTAGTCATTTCTGGTTTAAATTGAGATCACTTCCCTTTATAACTCACTTATCCTCCTCCATTCCCATGTCAAGGGTCGTATATACTGACCCAATGGCATATCTTGAAAACTAGAGCCAATCAACAATTTTAAGCATCATTTTCGTTCTCAGTGACCCAGAATTAATAAAGTTTGACTACATTTGTTTCAGAAGCATTTTGGCTTTAGAACAGTGTTACCTTTCACTAACTAAATATACCTCTTCCTCTCTCATCTGCAAGACACAGAATAAAATTGTGTGACCCTGTTATCTGCCTGTAAACATATTTTTAGAGCTTGGAATTACTTTGCATGTTGATTCAATTATTGCAATTATGGTTGTTCGGTTAATCTATAGTTTTATCTCTTGAATGTTTTGTAGGACTCTTTTGGAGAGACTGAAAATTTTGCATCAAAAGCATTGATGCCCCATTGTCTTTGGCACTGTTACCTGTCAGCCATATAGAAAGAGGTACACCCTATTAGCCCAGATTGTTTCTGCTTCTCTGATTTACCAGTCTTTACAACTAATAGTCTACTTTCCAATTCCATTATAGGGAGACCAGCAGTGGAAGGTGATGGTATGTGTGGCAGAATTAAGTTTTTTTCTCCTTTCTTTAGAACTGGAAATGATCTGGCAGTGCTTTTTTCTAAGAGAGAAAGTGCTCACGTTGCGATTTCACAGTGGCTCATGTAGTGTCCTTGAGCTATTGACCTTTTAGGTTGCTT
Source organism: Dermatemys mawii (assembly GCA_007922305.1). Classification (NCBI taxonomy): domain Eukaryota; kingdom Metazoa; phylum Chordata; order Testudines; family Dermatemydidae; genus Dermatemys; species Dermatemys mawii. Next base: position 8,003,343 of record ML677371.1, on the reverse strand, counting down.
TGTCCATACATCTTGCTCACATATGAGCACAGGTTCTAATGAAGAGCTTGACAGTTCAATGCTTCTACAGAGAAGAGTATAACCTACAGCTTTCCAGTTGATTTCCTGTTACTTGCTTCAGCATGTCATTGAGTTAATTCTGAGTTTTAATCACAGGGTAAATGGAGACATCACAACTGACCTTCAACTTCTGCTGTCAGCGAACAAATTGTAATTTAAACAATATCCAGAGTGAAGTCAAATAAAAAGTGAGAGTGTTGGGAGGGCACAGTAGGACTCTAAGAGCATATGTAACCTAGTGCGGGTCTGTTGGACACCTTGAAGATAGGGTTGTTCTGCTGGACAGAGAAGCAAGTAGTTTGCTCAGATGTAAACAGTTATAGAAGCTTGTGTACTGTGTACAGGAGTTAGGCTATTGTGTGGTGGGCTGGTTTTGTTTATGGACCAATGATCCCAAAGATGTGGTCAAGATTCCTTTTGTCATACAGGTTTTATATGCATGTTACTAAAAAGAATCTGCCTGTTACATTTCCAATAAAAGAAACACAATGAACAGTAAGTATAAGTAATGCATAAATTGTGAATATAGGGGAAAGTTATTTTGCAAAATGATTTAAAAACATTTAGCTTCTTTTCTGAAGTGCTGATCTGTGAAGAAAAATATAGAATAAAGTCAAATCTCCAATTTAAAAGGATTGGTTGGACATTTATGTTAAATACTTACAAATAAAATCTTAGACTTGTGGCTTGTTTAGCTGAATGAATTCTCCAAGCCTGCATAACTTACCAGAACATTTTTCTTCTGTAGCACCCATGACTGCAGTGTCTTAGTGTTCTTTCCCTGTCAATTTTTGCTTCCAAGGTCCATTTTTTCTTTTTCTCATACACACTGCCCTCTTTTTATAACTTGCAAGGACCTCCTTGTCTCAGCCACCTTGTCCCCACTCCACCACCATATACCCTCCTCTTGCTTTCTCCTGCTGCTTGGCAGTGGTACTCTCAATACTTTCAACATTTAACCATGTTGGCAGAATCCCTGATGTCACCACTGCTTGTGTGCGGTTCCCTGCTTGGCCGGTCTTACATGTGACATATACTTTCAGTCCACTCATCTGCTACAGTTTTATTAGCTAGCCAAAGTATCTGTTTGATTTGCAACGGATACTGTGCATGTTCCCTAGTGAAAGGAAGGAGGGATGATGTATTTATGCAGAATTTCAAGCTATTCCATTACATACATGGACAGTGTTGATTCAAACAAACTGTATTAGCTGTATGCAGTAGTCTTGTAGCCATGCTGGGTCCAGGATATAAGAAAGACAAGGTGGGTGAAGTAATATATTTCATTGGACCAACTTCTGCTGGGGATAGAGACAAGCTTTTGAGTTTACACAGAGCTGAAGAAGAGCTCAAAAGCTTGTCTCTCTCAGTAATAGCTGTGGCATGCACAAAAATAGCCATAGCATGCACCTGCTTCTGTCCCATTGATATTGCTCGTTATTGAAATGATGCCAATTTTGAGAGTATTTAATTTCATTGCTATGATAGCAAGAAACTGGTAGTTATTTACAAAGGTCATTTTCTGATATGACTGTTAGATGCTATTATGCACATATATCTGGTAACATGGCCGGGATCCATGTAGCACATTTCAGAAACTGTTTCAGCCCTGATTTTGTTGGAAAGAAACAGAAAGGGGGATAGGAAATGTGCTGCGTGGATCCCTTTCTAGTCTACTTTCCAGTTCTGTTTTAGGGAAGACCAGCAGTGGAAGGTAATAGTAAGTGTGGCAGAATTAAGTGTTTTTCTTCTTTCTTTTGAACTGGAAATGATCTGGCAGTGCTTTTTTCTAAGAGAGAAAGTGCTCACGTTGCGATTTCACAGTGGCTCATGTAGGACCACATGCTTGCTTTGTTACTATTACTTTGGCTGCTTCTGCTTAAGCAGAGCTATTTAGGCTCTCTGTTTCCCTCTGAGAAACATCTGCGTGCGTGTTCTGTTGCAGATTGATTGACGATAGTTTGCAGGATCCTTTCCGTTGATTTTCCTTGTGTTATGTCAGGAGTTCTCAGACGTGGGGCTGGGAATACATGTCAGGGGGTTACAACTGCCCTTTCCTTATCATATTGCGAAACGTGGTCGGAGTAGTGGGGGTGGTTCTTGTTAAATGGGAGGAGGGTCTCAATGTGATCCTGGTATAGAGAAAGGAATGGGGGTTGTGGTTGTGGTATGGAATATTTGAGAAAGTAAATGTTTTATATCTCATAGTTCCAACCTGGAATTCTGCTCTCTTTCTTAAATACTGAAAGTTACTATCTTAACAGTACTTTGCATAATACTACATACAATTCATGATATTTCAGTGACCTGCATCACTTATATGTATGGGGTTGTAAAGTGGAAGTGATTGAAATTAAATACATTTATGACAGCCAATTTCATACTGTGTATGGACCTGAACAGTTAGTACAGATGAACACAAATCATTGAACGTTCGACGGGGATTTAGAATTTGAACCTGTCACTGGATCCAATTCTCACTATTGGCCCCTGTGTCTATAATGCACTGTCCCAAATTTTTTGATCCAAAAACTGAGATACTGGAGAGTTTGAAATCCAGGAGTGAAATCCTGGCGCCACTGAACCCTTCAGTCAGTGGGCAATTTTGCCATTTACTATAATGAGCCAAGTTTCACTCCACGTCTAGATCCAAATTTTGCTCCTTCATACCATTACTAATGATTACCCTTTGCAACTTGCATTAATGCTAGTGACAAAGGGAAGGAAGAATTGTAAAGCTTTGATGAACAGAAATGGAAATGAGTTTCTTCACCTTCAAAAGATCTGAAATCCAGATAAATGCATCTCTCCCTTTGGACTTCTATTTGAACTCCCTATGAAGGGCTCCTATATTTCCATAGTGCCCAGTAGAAATCTGCAAATCACGGCTGCATTGTTGCAGTTCAATTTATATATATTTTTATTTTTGCTAGGTCATATCTAGTTACCTGGTTTAAATTAATTAAGGATGCTGGTTAGCTACAGTGACAGTAAGCTGAAGGCCAGACGTTCAAAGTCATGCATGTACAAATGTGAGTGGATACATTCACTTGCATTTAGGATGGTATTTAAGAGTAATGTGAAAATAATTCTGCCTGTCACAACATGTTTGAGTAAAAATGTTTCAAATTTTTCTTGTGAATAAGTGTTACTCTACTTCTGTACTCAAACTGCATTCTGTGGATGTGACTCTGCTTCCCTCACTCCCCACTTAGATATAAATGAGGCCTGCACAACTCGGAAAGCAGCGAGGGCCATATTACTGCAAAAAAACCAGCTGCGGGCCGAAAAGCCCTGCCCTTGCCCCGCCCCCATCCGCTTCCTCTTACCCCACCGCTTGGCTTGCCCCACCCCTACTCACTCCCCGCGGGCCGCACAGTGAGCCCGTGCGGGCCGCATGTTGTGCAGGCCTGATATAAATTGAATTTGAAATAACTGATGCACAGTTGGTCTGAGGCATTCTGTGTATTGCTATGTAGCACTGTATGACATCATGGCATACAGTCAAAATCAATGTTTTGTTCAGTAACTATAACATTGGCCCAAGTAAACTGCAATAAAACTGCTTTAACTTTTGGTATTTTATTAGAGCCAGGAGACATTCATGCAAAAAAAATTCAAACCTATGTACCTAAAGTGATGCTCTTAATGCCGCATTTCAGTACCTAAACAAGGAGGATTAATTTTCAAATCAGCTGAACAAGTCACACCTGCACTGCCTCTTGACTTCTCCACAATCTGTGAGTGGTCAGCAGCACCTCTGAAGATCAGGCCACTTTTAAATATGGAATTAGCCCAGTTTGGGGCCCCCATGCTAGAAAATGTTGGCCTCAGACTGTTGTATTCAATTGGGGAAAAAAATGAATTATTGTATTTTGAGCATATTTGTAATGAGCTGGTAATACAGGTTATTTCGATGTCAGTGAACTCTGCTAAATATAATAGGCTGTTAATTGTGTCTAGGAAGTAGAAAACATGGGTCTGATTTATCGCTGCAGTACACCAGTTTTACAGCAGTGTTAACTCCACTGAAGTAAATGGAGTTACTCCAGAGTAAAACTGAAGTGACACGGTGATGAATCAGGCCCTGTAATTGAGGTGACATTTGTCATCGTACTTGAGTCACAACTCAGATGGAAACATTAGCTTTCTATTATATATTTTCTTTACTTTCTTTATATTACTTGTTTGTTTGTTTATTGGACCTTTCACAAAGATGATGATGAAAATTAAGTTTTTCAGAGCATCTGTTTTTATAGACAAGAAAAATAACTTCCCATCCTTAGCATTGCCACCACTATTTACTTCCTTTTAAAAGTCTTTAAAATAATCTGCAGGATCTCCAAGATCATTTTATATGGTTAGAGATCTCAACATCCTGAAAAGATAAAGAATGTTTTCTCTGAGCAGAATTCCAGAGCAAGCCCAGTGAGTGGAGGACCTTTATTTTCTATCCTTGAGGTGTGATTGAAAGATCTTTGATGTAATTTACATGTAAAACAAGGGCTCAGAGTTCTGAAGCTCTAGTGTGAAAGGCCTTTGCCACCGCTGTCACAGTGGGTTGTGGGAAAACACCAATAGCTGTAGTGGCTTTGTGCTGCTGCCTTTGTTAAAGTTAGAGTCACATCAGTGGTGACCTGACTGTACTAGAAATGAAGAGATTACCGCCAAAAAACAATCGCAGAGATACAAGGGTGTAGGCTTTTTCTTTTTTTCTTTTACTTAAGTTAAACTGTCAGAAAAGAAGTAAAAATTAATATAAAACTAATTAAAATAAGTTACATAAATAAATGTTTGTCTGCAGCTTCACATACTTCATCTAAGTCCAGGATTGAAATCTTCTTTCTCTTGCTTAGCAAATACATTTACTGTCTAAGATGCACTTTCATAGTCTTTTCTGTAAATGTTGTGGGGGAATGTCCATTTATATTTAAATCTTGCTATGGAAATGACATAATGGTGCATACGGGCAGTTCCACTGGTCATTTCTGGAGTCCTGATAAAACTTTAGGGAATAGGTAACAATTCCCCCTGATATCCTAACTGCAGATTATTTGACTAACAAATGCCCCTGTAACATTTTACAATCAAGGCATCAGTATGACTTTATAATTTGGTGTATAAAGCACTGAGTTCTATAGCAGAACCTGCATGTAAATGATTTATCCTTGTTCCTCTGGACAGTTTTTCTCCTGTGTTCATCCTGATTTATTTCTAGGCTGAAAAAATCTGGCTTGACTGCACGTTGCAGCAGGAGCTGATCCAGTGCAAAATATCTCACATCTCTGAAGTCTAAACTTCCTGCAGTGTATTTTTAATTCAAGATTTCTTAAAACGCGTTACCTTGCACATTAAAACAAATTTTTGGAAGTTCACTGTTGCTTTAGTTGCAGTCAGATTCACATGGTGTTAAAACCTTAGTTTGACCTTGAAGGTTTTATTAATGTATAGAACCAGAATCATGTTAAAGTTTTACACAGAATAAGGCATTCATAATAGGAAAGTATGTATGTGACGTGCTCTTTCATATGCAGTATTTGTATCTGGACATCAAAGGAAAAAGGATATCCATTTCCCATCTTTCTCCTTTTGTTATGATTTTTTTAAAATTTTATTGGGCTAACAACCCCTGTGCACTTTTCCTCTATAGAATTTCCACAGTGTTGTTTCATATAATAGGCCAGGCAGGTCATAGATCCTCAACTAACCCAGGATTTTAATAACATCTCTCTGATCTTAAACCATGTGTTCCCTTTCTCATGTTCTCTGGGTTATTCTTTTAAATAAATCTCAAACTATTTCATTCCCTTCCCTTCCCACTGTAGTCTATATTTCTATAGTCTAGTCTATATTCAATTCAGATTCTATTTTGTTAATCATAGCCCCTGTAGTGCTCATAGGAAGCAATTTGGTAATATCCACTAAAGAATACACTGTCCGCTACATTCAGGATGAAGAATTTGTCACTAGTATGTAGCACAGTTTTATAATTGTTACCACAATAAGATTTCCTAGTACTGTATTTTTGTATTAGTTATTACTTGGAATTTAGAAAGTTCTGTTACTAGCAGCAGATTATAGAGAGGACAGCTCTGATACTGGCTCTTTCCCAGGTGATAAACTGCTACTTGTTGCTACTGTTTCCAATGATGAAGAGTCCTGTGGCACCTTAAAGACTAACTAAAATTTTTTTAGAGCATAAGCTTTCGTGGGCTAACACCTGTAATATGAAATGTAATATGACTGATTAATGTAATATGAAATGTAATATGACTGATTCAATACCTGCAATTTGAAGTAGCACTGATTGAGCCTGTCTACTTCTGTATTTTGGTTTTGAAACATTTTGCAAGAGGGGCTTTTCAACTGTCTGCGGTTTTTCCACTGTCTGCTTGAGCTTCTGTATTTGGCTTTCCATAACATTTTGCAAGAGGGGTTTTTTCAAGCTAGCATGCTCAGTACGCATGTGGACATTTTAAAACTTTTTTACTTTGTATCCTTGTGCGAATAAGTACGTGGCGGAATGTTGACGCCCAGAGATGTAATCAAGCTATAAAAAGAACGACCCGGCCATTGATCGGGGCGCACCCTGCTTTTGGCTGAGAAGCACAGGGCTGCGTCATGCGACGTCGCATTGAATAAAGACATTGCAACCTCCTCCAGCTATTCGAGTCTGTTTAGCCTGAGAAAGGGGCGCCTGCCCAATGTGGGTAGTGGTGTCCCCAGGTAACACACCCACTTCGTCGGATGCATCCTTGCATCGGACGAAGTGGGTATTAGTCCACGAAAGCTTATGCTCTAAAAAAATTTTAGTTAGTCTTTAAGGTGCCACAGGACTCTTTGTCACTTCTGCAATTCCAGACTAACACGGCTACCCCTCTGATTCTTTCCAATGATGGTTTGTGATACAGTTTCGCACAAACTTTCATGTAGAAAAAAGTTAATTAATGAAATGAATGGCCTTATTTTCAGTTTAGTGTAATGGTACAGCTGCATCCCAGAACAATCCTGCCCCTCTTGACTTGCTTGAATGGGAGTGATGTGTGTGCATGTGAAGGCAGTATTTGGCCCATGCATTTTTAAAGAGAATGTTTTGCAGTCTGTAGATGAACCAGTCCTTCACAAGAATCTTTCAGAAGCCTGAGACAATTTAAATGAATTCTTAGAACTGTGGGTGTCTTTTATCAAGAAATGAATTCTTGAAGAGTTGTTTCTGGCTGTTTTATGCCTAAGATCATAGTAAGCAGTTCTCAGGTGAAGTGGGGAAAGTAACAGTGGTTACTTGTCAGTGGTCGTAAATACCAATCTCTTATCACGTCAAACCATCATCCTAACGCGGATTAATTTTGATTCGGAGGACCTAGGAAATACAGTGAAGAATTTTCAACTGTTGATGGCTTTTTAAAAGACTTTTTAGATGGATGTTTTGTGGAGCTGTGAGGAAACAAAAAAAGAGCAGAGATCTGCCAGAGAAGGAAAGAGCAAGGACAACAGGACAAAAGAGGTGTTTTTGCAATGTTTTAGTGTGATTGGTGCAAGGATGCTTGCATTTATATAAAATTAAAAAGAGAGAAACTGACTTGGGCTTTACCAGTGAATACAGCTTAGTGGTTCTGGTTACATAAACATTAAAGCTTCTGTCTCACCAGAGCTTCCCAGTGCATTTCTAAAGTGAAATTCACATTTAGCAGTTTAGCCAATATATATTACCACAGCGTGGAATGAATGATGTTTCATTATAAAATAATGGTTTTCAAAGCTGCACTTCTATTTTAAGTGGGATAACATATGATTCATTGCTGAATATGTAATAGTTGATTTTAGTACAGTAAAACCTGAGAAAGCTTTAATATACACATAATTATGTTTTAAGACACAATGATAATGTTGGCAAAAAACCCAGAGTATCACAAGAATACAAATGCATATAGGATGAAATTCATCCCTCTGCAGAGGGCTCCACTTAAAGGCCAGGCGCCTCTGAAATCCAACTTAAACCCTCAGGAATGGGCTTGCATATTATATAAACTGGGCATAGGCCTGTGCAGGCCCTTTGCACAGAGATTACTTTTCACCATGGTGAACAATGTGGTGCATGGGTGTATGCCTAGCTGCTTGTACTCTCACATAACACTGGTGTACATCAGGACTGCCTCCTTTGAAGCCAGTGGTGCAACACAAGTGTAATGGTGAGATCAGAACTGGACACATAGTATTTATGCCTTCCTGATGTAGCAGGTCAGGGTATGTTTCAGTACTGCCAACCCCGAGCATTCATAAACCATAAGTCAATCCCCATGAGTCAAGACGCTGGTTTAAGTATATTGAGATTATTTTTTTAGACAGTCTTTTTTATTTGCCTTATGGTTTCTGAGCCATTAAAATACATCTACGTCACATTTCTAGCTTTTCTCATTAGCTATGAGATCTAGCAGTGCTCAGCTTAAAAAGAAATCCCTTGTAACTGTGTGATTCCAGGAGCTGGAGCTCAAAAATATCACCACACGATATATACTGTCAATGAAATCCAGAGAATTGGCAGCACTGGTTTTACTAGTTACATTTTAATTTGCTCACACACACTATTGCTGGTTTTACTAGTTACATTTTAATTTGCTCACACACGCTATTTGTAGTCAGACAGCAAAGCTTCAGTTCTGGCTTCGATGATAATTTATTTCCATTTGCAGCTAATCTGTTCTCCCATCATTCAAATATTTTGTGTCAATTTTAAGTGCAGCATTTATTAATGCACATTCTCTGCCATGCCACAGTGGAATGCAGCTTGTTTTTATAACACTTGCCCAACAGATAACAATGCACTAGACTTTCAGTCCCAGCTAAAAGTAACTGTTAGCTCATCTGAAATTATCTTGAACCAAAAAAAGCAGCATATGTTTTCCTGTTATTAGAAAAGCTTGCCCTGCTTGTGAATGGTTGGAGGTCCTCAGTATATATTGTACTTTTATTGTGGGGATGTTCTTGTTGAAGATTCTGCTATGGTGGATATTCCTTGTTGCATCCGATGAAGTGGGCTATAGCCCACGAAAACTTAAGCTGAAATAAACTGGTTAATCTCTAAGGTGCCACAAGTCTCCCTCGTCTTTTTTACAGATACAGACTAACACGGCTGCTAATCTTAAACGTATTCCTTGTTAGGGTGACATGTATTGTGGAGGCTAAGGCGATCTCTACATGGAATTTCCGGAGTACCAGATGAAGGCAAATTCCATGCATCATATATCTAGAGACTAAATTTCAGTCCCAATTTCAGTTTGGAGATTTCAGTCACACTGAGTGGTTGCTGGCTCTCTTTGACTTGCCCCAGGCAGCTTGGAGATGGAAGACAAACTAAGCATTTGTTTGGTACTCCGTGGTACTGTGCGGTGGAATAAGGGAATAGGAAAAAGCTGAAACATCCTACATAGCCTTAGAAAGATCAGAGTCATAGCAAAATGTCTCTTTTTTGAGACTACATTAAAATTAAAGGGAACAATCTTGGAAATCCCCCAAAGTTTCTGAAAAAGACGCCATTAGAAATCTCCAGGACAGCCTAAGTCTCTTTGAGAAGCTGTTGTTAGAACATTTTATAGTGATAGGGTTAGCTAATAGGGATGTTTTAGTTTATAGAAAGGAATATATATATAAAATGTTCACCCATTAGGTGAGCATCTGGATGCAGTTCCAAAAATCAAGACACATTTACAAGTTATTAACATCATATTGGCAACAACTGGCTGCAAATGTTCCCCACATAGTCTCTTTCAGACAAGTAGGAGAAACACAGGGCAGAACCAAGGGCTGATAATTGAAAATAGCCTTCAGACCTCTGCCTTCACACCTTCAAATCTAGGGACTAAAAGAAGAGAACATTAGTTGACCTCACCTGTTCCACTGGTGCTTGAGGACAGAGGCAATCTGTCAGGAAGCCAGTACCCAAATCATGCAGAACTTTATAGCTCAATAGCAAAACCTTTCATTGCACCTAGAATTAGTTTTAAAAATTATTGCTGCCGTATTTGTCTCGTGTATATATAAAGTGTTTGTTTCTGGTATGTGCACAGTTCAACTTTGTTTGTTTTGCATGTATTTAACATGAGATTTTTTTAAAAAAACAACGGAAGCCTGAATTTGGAATCCATAAATACGGGAATCCGTATATACAGGCCCTTATGTGGCCTGACTTTGGCAGTAAAGTCTGTAAATATTCCCTGTACAAGGTCCCATTATGTTATGGTTGGCTTTTGGATCTGCAGGAGCTGATTTAGCTTAGAATCCATTATTCCTACACAGGCTATTCCTATACAGTATTGTGAGTTCTCTTCCAATGTTTGGTGTGACACTGAAGTTTCTGTTCACGAATGGCTATTGTATAGTCTACATTCCATTCTAAATCCCTTGGTTATGCTGGAGTGAATGTAATATTATTTAAACTGACTCTTGGTTGAAATAATTAGAGAATTTCTCTCTAAGTTTGTTCATACTTCATTTAATTTTAGCATCCTGCTCACAGGCTCAGATATGCTAGGCATGATACTGAAGAGCAATTATTATCTTTGGAAACTGTTGACATGACAAAAACATGGGCTCAGGGTTGTTCTGTAGATTAGTGCTGTTGGCAGTTGAGGTCAGCCTTAGCAAAAATGTCCTCTCTCTTCCCTGAGTAATTATTTAATTGATAAGCATTCTGTAGTTCTAATAGATTTGGAGAGCAAAACAGGCACTCTGGTTCTATTACTCTCTTTTTTGTTTCCATCCATCATAATATTCAGCTGTAACAAGAACCTTTGGCGGGGGACAGTGTCAAGTTATAGTGATTTGTAGGTCACTGGTCCTGGAATGTTACCTACTACTTTCAATTTCTTAATCCCTTCCTTGGCCTGGCTCTACAGAAATCCCTTGTATTGCAGGAAGGTGGCAGGTGAAAAGTAGAATTTCTCTCTGAACATATGTATGAAAGGTTTAAAAGGATCAGGAACATATTTATGCAAAACTCCTATTGACATCAGTGTATGCTCTGCACATAGAATGGTGGCGAATAATGGTAAATCTTGGGGAGAACTGAAATCTGCAGTGATGCTAAAAGCACAACAGTTTTACGGGGTTTACACTCATCTGTCTTACAAAAAACCACCAACTCCTAAAAAAGGAAAGAATAACAGAAAGTCCCCATGAATGATTTATGACTACAGTCATACATTCACTGACATAAATGGAGTTATCCCAGTGTAGAACTGACATCAGACAGACCAGAATCAGACTGGTAATCAGGCCTCAATCAAACATGCTTTATACTAAAGCTCTCTGAAGCTTGTCTCCACAAACATTTAGCTTGTCGTGAGCTGGGATGTGAATCTACCCCACACTAGCCTGCTGCACACTAAGTGTCCGTGTGGACACTGCTGCTGTGTGTCAGCAGTTCCCTCATGTGCTTTGATCTACTTACCATTTCAAAGCAGAGTAGATCAAAGCTCACTAAAGAAGTATTAGAAAATAGGTGGGCAAACTTTTTGGCTTGAAGGCCACATTGTGGCTGCAAAATTATATGGAGGGCTGGGTAGGGAAGACTGGGTCTCCCCAAACAGCCTGGCCCCTGCCCAGTATCCGACCCCGTCCCATTTCCCACTCCCTGACTGCCCCCCTCAAAACCTTTGACCCATCCAACCCTACCTGCTCCTTATCCCCTGACTGCCCCCAGGACTCCCTGCCCTTTATCCAGCCCCCCCTGCTCCCCACCTCCTTACCATGCAACTAAGAGCAGCAGCCTGGACAGAGCTAGATGTGCTGCCATACTGCCCCACAGGAGCGCACAGCCCTGCCCCCCAGAGTGCAGGTGGTGTGGCTCCAGAGGAGGTGGGACAGCAGAGGAGGAGTGGAAGGGGCTAGCCTCCCCAGCCGGGAGCTTAGGGCCAGGCAGGACAGTCCCACAGGCCGGATATGGCCCGTGGGCCATAGTTTGCCCACTCCTGTGTTAGAACATGGCAGCAGGTCTACACAGATACTTAGTGCCAAACACCTCAGCTTGTTGTAAACTAAATGTTCATGTAGGAATCCCACAGAGCTATGATATACTGGAATTTAGTTCCCTTTAAACTGTCTTTATTTTGCAGACTTCACTAGAATGTGCATACAGCAAGAAGGGGAAAAAATAGATTTTTTCTTTTTAATTTAATGAGCAAGCCAGATCTTGGAAAGGTTAAAAATACAGTTCAGTATGGTGCTGAAAGAGGACACTGTTGTTAGAAATATAACACCAAGTCAGATTTGAACACAACTTTCTTGTCAGAAATTGATGAGTTCTATTTTATTCTTGCTCACTTATTTCAGTGGAAATGATTCCTGCTAAGTCATGTGGGAATGGTCAAATTTCTGAGTTAATACTTTCTCTTTAAATAAGACACCTCATTGAGTACATCAGTACACAAAGCTCACATGTAGCCAATCCTGCTTATGAGAAATTTGGACACTGTCCATATAATTGCATTTCTGCAGAACTTGAGAGACATGGTTCTACTGGAGATACCAGGCCAGGAATGAGGTGTGAAAAGTGGTTGTTTGCTTTGCTGTAAGTCAAAGATCTCTCAGAGCTTGTGGAATAACACTGCTCTCATTCCATGACATGTGTTCTTCCACTAATTCTAGTTCTTTGAATTTCTCTTTTGTAAATAAGGGGTTCCACCTCTTCATGCAAGGAATGTAGGTTTAAGAGAGGTCTTACACAAAGGGATTCTGAGTTAGTATGTATATTTCAGAAAAAACACATTTGAAATGCATATTAGAATGTAAATTAGCTGGTGGAGCCCATGCTGAATATTGTATTACAGTGTCTCCTTCAACCTGGGTGACCTCTTTCTCAATCAACAGCTCAATCAGCACACGTCCATATACTGTATCCCATTCACTTTTGTTGATTTTTTTTTTAATGGGTCTTGGTTTTGCCTTTGTTTTTCCCATTTTTCAATCAGTGTAGTTAAAATACAGGCTGGGAATTTTGAGTTTGATAATGACCATTGGGTTTAGAACTTGGGTTGGTAGAGAATCTGGGGAGACAGAGTAGGAGAGCTTGAATGTACGTGGGCATGGGTTAGTTGTCATCTGTCTACTTTGTTAATCCATGAAGCATCATCTGTGTTAACTTTAAAAGAATGTTCCTTTTTCTCCTGTCTCACTTGTGACAGGAATCAGATCAATAGGCAGCCAAGGGGCTCAGTTTGAAGTTTGTTTTAGGTGAGCCTGGGAATTGTGTTTTATTTTAGATTTGCTTTGCAAATAGCAATGCTTGCTACACATAGGATTTGTTTTTTGGTTCAGAGTCGCAGATGGGTATGTTGCAAAATAAAGATTGAAAGTATTCCAAACAATATATCCCATAGTTTAATGGTTGTCAGTGGTACTGGCCTTGTGAAGCATTTCTGTTGCAATGTCCAGATTTTGTGGGTTGTATAACTCCACAATATACAGTTCCTTTTAGTTGAAATTTAACATTTGAGACCTTAATGTGATGAAAGGAAAGTATTGTTAAAAACCCATATGTCCATTTTCCAATAGAAGGGCATGGAGTCAGACATTCACTGGAGTCAGTAATTGTGTTTTTATTATATTCCTAAACAAAAGTGGGTTTGGAGTTGTTTTGTTTTCTTTGCTTTGAAACAAAGTTTTATAGCTCAAAGGCTTTAATTATTGGGTTTGCAATTTTTTAAAATAGAAATTAGATAATTTACTTTATCAAGTGGTTGCTAGGCAATGGCAAATTTCTCAAAAAATATCACAAGAAAGTTTGTTTGCAAGGTTGTTGTAGCCATGTTGGTTCCAGGATATTAGAGAGAAAAAGTGGGTGAGGCAATATATTTTGTCTGACCAATTTCTGTTGGTAAAAGAAACAAAGTTTTGATCTCATTTTAGGCCACTTTTTCTAGTGAGTTGCTAACTTTAACAGCTAGCTCTGAGATAACTTGGCAATGTCATACCTTGTGTCATCATGTTTCAATACAGTGATCACGACAAGGATTAGTGTAATCCTGTTGTGACCCAGCTAACATATCCTAATCATATTGTTTGATGTAATGATATTGAACTGGCCCAGAAAGATTCATTGAGGCCCTAAATATCCTCCAGGTCTAATCATCAGCATGTGTTTACTCATGAACATCAGGATGATATGGCTAAAATTAGGATTAAATTCTGGAGCAATTTTACATTATAAAAAATTCTCTAAATATTTTTTCGGCTAGTTCATTTCAAATCTTAGCTAAGTGAAAATATTAACGTATTGAAAACCTTACACTATAGAAATGAGACGATCATTTTACCTTTGGCAATATGTTTTGTCCTGCTACAACTGAGGTCTTTAGAATCTCATTATAAAGCATGAAAGTATTTATAAGTGGGCAGAAGGCTGTAACTTACTCTTGTAGTCAGAAAAAGGCTAAATTATAAATTGCCTTGTGGCTATGAGCATTATGTACTTATTTCCCTTTTGGAAAGCAAAAACCAATTTCATTATAGGCCTGATCCAAAGCCCATTCAAATCAATGGGAGTTGTTATATATTGACTCCAATGGGCATTGCATCAGGCCCCTACTAACATGGACCTGATTCTTCTCTCAGCCTGCTGTAAATTGGTTCATATCAATTAAAGTTAATGGAATTACACAGATATAAATCCAGTGTAAATGAGATCCGAGAGAGGCCCTGAGTTCCTGGTCATTGGTTGTCCTCACCAAGTATAGAAGAACTGGATTTTGACACGCGGGTACAACCAATTTCTTATCCAAAAATAATTTTGGGCTGGGTACTTACTTGGACGAAAGCCCCATTAGTCCACTCTTGCAGTGTGAAGGGGCCTGAAAGTGGTGGTAAATCATAATTACACTCACTCTGAGGCCCCTTTACAGTTCTAAGCAGTATAAAGGAATCTGAGTTTAAATGAGTATGATGCCCTCTGGTTTAGATGCAGAAAAAGTCCAAGCTGAGAGAAAATCTAGGCATGGTGTGGTTATGGATCATTCTCCTCCTGAAATGATATGAAAGGTTTAATATATGTTGGTACAGGAATGAAGAGAAGTGCAGTTCCCCCTAATAAACGCAACCAATTAACAATGGTACGTGACATGTATTGGATATAGATTTGCATTGTTCTGAACTACACTGGGATTTAAGGGCTTGATTCTGATCCTACACCATTGTATCTTCATTGACTTCAGCATAGTTACTCCTGATTACTTCTGACATTGGCACCTTGACATTTTTATACACTAAATGGTAAGCCTTCCTATCAAAACAGAATCAGATTCCTGTCACTCTTATGTGGTATCTTCACATATCTCTTGTCTTCCACTCTATTTTATCAATAGACTTGTGCAATATCATCCATTCATACCTTTTCTGGAGAAGGAAGGACTATTTTTCACTGACTTTTCCAACCACTAATCACTGTCTATGCTTCCTTTTACTGGGCTTTTTAAGCAAATTGTACTCTGACAGCATGATGACAGTTCACTGCATTCCGGCGTCTGGACTAGTCTGAACAGAAATCCTTTACTATTGCTGGGAGAGTCTCTTTTTGTCTTGCTATTGAAATAGAGGAAACTCGGGGGCCAGTAGTGAAAGATCAGGAATCTGTTAGAAAAAGATGGGAAAACTGTTATTTTTGTGTATCACACACTCTGACAACCTTTTCTTTTAATATCTGTAAAAAATGTCCAGTCCTATGATCACATACACTGGGATCTGAGCATGCTTCTGAGAGAAGTGCCAAAAGAAGGGCTGGTGTGATCAGTAATTCCACAATAGTTATGTGAAATCTTTATCCTTTGCCTACACCTACTGAAGTCAATGGAAAATCGACCATTGACTTTCATGCAGGATCAGGCTGTAGGTCCTTTCACTCCATCTGTGTGTAATAAATATGTGATAGGCCGTTCCAATTGATCTTCTTAATGTATCTGTTCGTTCAGCAGAAATACTAATATGTCTCTACTGACTCTATCAGTCTGAATTTGCCAAAATGGGCAATGATTGTACATGATATATGATCAGTCATTATCACCACAGACTGTACCATAAAGGTTAAGATTATACTGTTAATATTACTGTAAATTATGTGTCCATTACTGTGTAATATTGTTAACTGTATTTTGTTGAATGTTTGCATTAATATTTTTTAACAAAAGGGCTTATTCAAAGAATAATTAAAACATCTTATATGAGAGATCTCTAGCCATATGGCAGCTAGCAAAATTGAACACTGGTGAGTTTTGCAATACGTTTGTCTCAAAGAACTCCTATAAAGTAGACACATTTACTGAAGACATATTTGCACGCGGTAATGCAAATAGTTAATAAATATAAATATATTTCTGCAATTCTGATGAGGGTAAACTCATGGCATGCCTTATGAGGCTTACTTATCTGAAAGAATTAAAAAAAAGAATAAATCTGTTGTCTGGAAGGAGCCTCTGAGGATGGGGTTGAGTTAGGTTTATTGATTTATTTTTCCATGTAGACAATTAATGCTGCTGTGTAGTAGATTTTTACAACTCTTGTTCATTTATGACACTGGTATCAGCTGTTTGTCACAAGAAAGGAAACCTCTCCAACTCTGGTTAAAGGTGGTGTTTCACCTCTCTCTTTGAACTCCTGTTAGATGTCCAGTTTGATGTCAAGTGTCATTATTTATTTTTAGGCCTTCAGATGAAAGAACTAAAAAGAAAGACAAGTGAAAATTTTTCAAGTTAGATTTATAATGCAATTAATGTTAATATTTACTGGGCCTTTCCTTTTGACTCTTTCCATGAGTCTACTATTGTGGTACTTCCAGGCACTTTATGTAGTTATATGTGGGATACTTCAGAGACTTGGAGTGGGAACTCATTGCCAGAACCCTAAAACAGTTTACTGTTCCTATGAAAACTACTTTATGCCACCACAGTGATATGAGTTACAAGAGGTAGAAGGCCTGTTTGTTTCGTAAAGTCATACTTAACTTCTGAATGTGGACCACTAACTGAGACCTTGCATTTAGCAATGAAACAGCTTTTCTTCCTCCTCACCATGTTTCCGTACTCAAAATAAGCACTTATCACACTATAAACTCTTACTCACTTCTACAGTTAAAAAAATGTTGACTCTGAGGTAACTTGATTCATATTTCCTGCAGCTGGTTAATGTCTGTCCGTGGTTTTCAGTGGGTCACCCTGTGAGCTCTGGCTGTGTTGACTTAAATCAATTTCAAGTAGTAAATGTGTCTCATTTCTTTCTGCTGTGATGAGACATTATCCTGTCAGTGCTACCCATCAGTATTATTATTATCTATTCCTGTGAACTGGGCTACTTTCCCTCATACCTTCTACCCCACTCCCAGTAATAAGTTAATACCTTTATTTTACACATCATTTTTATCATGAAATTTATATTTTTTTATAGGAAGAACATAAATATTAAGACCATGGTACCAGTCTTTTTATGCAGGAAAGTCAGGTGATATGGTGGCAAAAATAAAAGAGAGCCCATCCTTTTGGGTTCAGCACTGAAAATAGGGATAGCTCATTCTGAATGGTGCATGTGGGAAAAATAAGGGGCTGTTGACCTAATAAGATAATATAATTTCATAAGCACCAAATAATTTACATCATCTCCTCTGAGAAAATGTGGGAATGTATGCAATTAGGTCTAGATTCAAAGCCTATTGAAGTCAACTGAAAGACTCCCCTTGATTTCAGTTGCCTATGGATCAGACACCTAGGAAATTCTTTGAATAAGGCAGTACAGAAACAGAAGTCCACTTCTTTGTCAGCTTTCTTGAATGGACAAGTGGGACTGAGGAAACCAATATACATTGGGCCAAATTAATCCCTAATGAAAATCCTTTGGCTTTAGGGGAGTTATGATGGAGATGAAATTGTCTGTCACAATAGTTATTTAACTTTACTTATTGCTATTTAAACAGACAAATCTCAGTACAAGGGTGGAGACATCCTCATAACAGTGAAAGAGTGTGGGGAAAAGAAAGAGAGCACCAACTATCTGGTACCTAGTTATTAATTCTTACAAACTGCAGATGAGTATCGATGAAAATTAAGATGTCTAAAAAATCCAAAGTAAGTGCCCCACCATTGCTGTCTTTTTTTGTAAATTAAACCATCCATGGATCTGATTTTGTCTGACTGTATGGTACAGTGGATTAATGGCTAGAGTACTGGATGGGATTTAAGAGAGCAGGGTTCTGTTCCTGGCTCAGTCATTGGCCTGCTTGATGGTCTTGAGCAAGTCACTGTTCCCCAATCTGTGCCTGTTTCCCTATCTGCAAAATGGGGAGACTGAGACTCATTTCCTTCAGAAAGCACTTTGAGATCTACTGATAATATTACTGTAGGTTTTAAAGAAGGGAACTGGAACAAGAAATTAGTCATTATTAATTTTGCGTTTCCATAAGAGATTATTTCCTTTGTTTGATTTTTGGAAAACTTTTTAGGAGCCATCTCCATATATCTTGCATGAAATGTTCCATTCATGTTGAATGGTACTTTAAGTGTCACCAGCTGATGAGCTCACCATGGATTAACAAGCAGGGGTCCTCTACTACTGAAAGCTGCTACAGTATATTTGCAGCATACTTCACAAAATCTGGTAATTTTTTTTTATTAGTGAGCATGCATAAATCCCATTGACATTGATGGGAGAGTCAGATGCTCAGCACAACTGAAAATAATTTTTTTATTTAAGTACTTATATATGGACATAGGGTGACTGACTTTAGGCATCCAGGTTTGAAAATGTTAGCCTAAGTTCCCCTCCATCATTCCTACAATACCAACAGCATTTAAAATATAATTTATCTCTTTTCCTAGTGAAAAGTTCACTTCATTAAAATCCAATTAATAAATTGGGAGGAAAAAAATTGCAAGCTTCCACAGACCTCGGAAGTTGGTTATTAATCTTGGCGTCTTTACGACAAAAGCATATTGTACAGAAGTTGATTTTATCCCCTAAGAATACTAGATACTCTGGGTTTGGCCAATAGATTCCTGCACCAGCTGCTGAAGATTGAAGCCATTTTCAACCAGTGAGAGCAAAATAACATTTTCAGTGCAGACATTTTATTTCAGCACAAGTAAAAGGCAATGTGCAAAATAATGTTGTGGAAAAGAGGTAATGAGAAATGTATCTCTTTGACTTTGTAAAGAAGATGGCTGCCAAGCCTATAGAAACAGTGAATGCTTTATAAAATAAAATTAAAGTAATTAAAACACCCATTAAATTTTGAACAGTGTTCTTAAAAAAATATTGCTGCAGATGTAGCAAATTCATTTGTAATGCCAGTGTAAATAGCAGTGCAACTGTGTTGGGTTCAGGTTAGCTGTCTGTTTGATAAAATCTAATGATGATTCAACCACTAAAAGTTTGGTAATTGCGTTCAGTCTGGAAAATTATCCAAACTGTATCCAAAGTATCCAAGCACCTGCACAGAAATCTAGAAACCTCATGGGAACAGGCTTTCTCTCAAGATTTCCTGTGGTTCCTAGCTGCTTGCCTCACAATATTTTGGCAATCCTGTATGGAATCAGGAAATGCAGAGGCAAATGAAAATGAAAAAAATAATAAGGGGTAGGGGTAGTTACACAAGCTTTCTTGAACTTCCAAAAAGGTTTGGTTTCAGTTCTGAGATTGAGTGAAGGAAAAAACTGTAGCGAGAAAATAGCTTCTGTGCCTGAGTCTGGGAGCCATCATGCTGGTTCCATTTCTCAGAAGGTTGGAAAGCTGATTGAAAAGAATTATAGAACAACTAGAGTTACCTTGTGAGTTTCAAAGGAAGTACAGTTCTGCTGCAGTAACTAGGGCATTCTCTACAGCCCTCTGAAGCTCAGCCATTGAATATGAAATATGTGATTTATCAGTGGTAGATAAACAGCCTGCCATTGCATTTCAACTTAGAGGTAGCATCTTAAAGGGCTGAGACTGCAGCATTATAGTAAAAATATATACGTTTTTCTTCTAGGGCCAGTTTGGGATGTCCTAGTCGCAGGTCAAATGTCTCTTGTTAAGTGGTCACCCTCTCCACAGATGTGGTATAGGATTTTGAAAAATGAAGGTTGGGCTTTTGAGTGGATGAGAACTTTACCTTTTAATAAGACAGAGTGAGGAACAGTTTTATTTATTTATTTTTTGGTCAGCTTTTCTAATATTAAAGGAATCCTATAAAGAATTTTTAAAAGTTAGGTTTGAGCTCTCTTTTTCTGTTCTATGATGTATAAAGAGTTGGCAAGTATTTTTATTTGTTTTTATTTTTAAAGGTATTTCCTCCTGCTTTTTTATTACCTAAGAAATATCAGGTATATAAAATTACTTGGTTTTGCTGGAGGATCTCCTGGGGAGGGAACAGAGGGGAGCTGACTCAAAGCATGTGTATTGTGTGTTTTCATACTTTAATTGAAGAAGAGATGAGGATACTACGTCTTGAACAAAGATTAACCTTAATTAAAATGTTCATTAATTATTAGAGCTAACCAAAATAGTTTTAAACAGCCAGACTAAAAATCTCATCCTCTCTTGTTTGCTCAACGTTCAGTCTTTTGACTTTTGTGATGTTCTCATTTCATTAATTTCCAGTTGCCAAAAAGGCCTCCCAGATAGACAAGGCCTGAATTTCTTAAAAACAAAACAAAATAAAGAACCCACATATGCCCCTTCCCTCCAATAACAAGGACAAAAATTCTCCAACCCCAGTTATTTTTGGGAAAGGGATATCTGTTTTGGGTTTTCACTATAAATTATGAGGAAGCCAAAAAATAAAAAGCACATGTATATTTCCCCCCACTTTGCTTGTCACGTTTTACAAGCTAAATTTTGATGGTGAGAGGAAGGAGATTAAGGAATTTCATTACAAATGAGTTAGGTCGAGTCTGCTCATATAAAAGTAACACAGCCTTAGTTACAGTGGTTTGGAAGACTTTCGTCCAGTCCTTCTGAAGTGCCAGAAACTAGGAGACTGGATACTCATTCTGTTAGCTGACCATAGCAACTTTCTGTCAACGACAGTCTGATGTGAAAAAAATGCCTAGTTTCAAATGTTCAGGCAATTATCCACTGAACTATTTTAAATTTATAGAACTTCATCTTTTATTGGTAAATGTTGGGCTGCATTTCATGTAACAACCATCCAAGATATCCCAAATAAGATAAAAATAATCTGCAATTACATTTTATGTTTTAAAACAGTAAATTTATAAATATGCCAAGTCAGAGATTTGACACACAATGACCAATAGTTCTGTTTTTTTCATATGTAGTGCATTTATTTAGTTTGTGGCAAAGCCATTTAACCAAGGGTAGTTGGTATATGGAGGAACAGAGCAATGTTGGAGGTGTGGTAGAGCATATGATGATCTTTAAAACAACAATAAAAACTGAAGGGTTAAGATGGGCGTGGAGGCGGGAGGGTTCCAGGAAAAGAAATCAGAATTTATTGTTGGGACATATTCTTTCCCATAAGATGAATGGGGTGAATCTGAAGGGGATAGATGGTTAAAGGAAGGATAGTCTGGACAAAAATCCCATTTACACTGTATCAGCTACTGCATCAAGGACTTAATTACAAAATGGTAGTCACCTGCGAAGATTGTGGCATAGTTTGGCTTTATAACATTGGACCGAAAAAGCGTTACAACCAAATTTTCAACCTGTGCTATAGTCCTGCTAAGCTCCAGTACTATACCAGACTTGATCATCCACTCTATTAATATGGTTCAGAGGCACAGTGAATAAAATGTGTGTCAGTCCTGTCTACATTTTAAGATTAAAAAGTGCCAGGCGCTGCCATGTTGTAACTGGGAGTCCCACCACAGTAATTAGTGTGTAGAGGAAATGAGAGAGAGAGAGAGAGAGAGAGAGAGAGAGAGAATTCTTGCTAATAGTGGGTTTAAATATATTGGGATGGATGTGAAAAAACAATAGATAATCCTTTCCTGCCTTCTTCCTTGTTTTTAACTAAGTGATGCTTGCCTATGTTTTGATGGGAGCCAAAGACCGTTAAGCATTTCTTTTTAATTCCTACAGCACACTTATGACAGCTGTCCTCATAATTAGTCTTTCATATTCTGCCATGGAATCTTTAAATAAGGAGGCACAAGCTCAGTTTTATTCTTATATGCTGGCAGAATCTTTAGGAGCAAAATGACCCGTAGCATCACTGACTGGCATTGATTCAGTAGTGACTGAGAATACAGAGTACCGTTTACTCAATTAGCAATGCTGTTTAGAAAACTGATTTAGCTTTGGGCTTGTGTTACCTTTCTAGAGTATTTATCAAGAGCACCTCTTCATCATGGCGTGTGTGAACAGACTAAAACTCCTTCTGTAACTGCTTACAGGCTATCTGTGACTAATTCTCCTTGCATTACGTTGAAAATGGCTGAATTAGTGAGTGTATTGCATTCTGAGTAGTGCGTGTGTTTGTGTGAATGTAGTGATGGTACAGAATAAGGATATGTTTCTCTAAGGTGGTAAGAGCATTCATTTTAGAACATTTCTTCATCTGTTAATATCCACCAGCCATGTAGGCCATTTCCCCCTTGTATTTAAATGTGAAATGCATTCAAAAAATAATGTGTGGTGTTCCCCTGTCTAGGTCCATGGACTAGAACCTGGGTTGGCAAAGCTTGGGACAGCTGATGGTTCTTACAGTGGCACTGGGAGGCCAGATAGAGCCACAGGGAGGGAACATTATGGAGAGTAGACACCATAGGAAGTACCACTCAAGGGAACCAGAGAGACAGTACTCTGTGGCCCTCTCACTGGCCAAGTGCCCTATTTAACCATAGGGTTGCCCTAGGAAGTTGTCTGGGCAACCACACATGCTCAACCTGCTGTGACTCCAGACTTTACCCCACCCCCTGATCTCTGCTCTCTGATCCTGGCCTGACTCCAACTCTTGCTTTCTGACTCTGGCTTGGTACTGTCTCTGGTCTCTGACCCTAACTTTTGCTTTGACCCTAACTGGCTATTATGATTCCTCCAAGTCCTACTATTTGACTGCTGTCCCTGATGTGCAGACCCTAGGCCAGACCATCTACACCCCAGTCTCTTACATCCCCATTTTAAGCTACACTTAGGCCTTGTCTGTGCTTGCAGCTTGTAAGGTATTTGTAGCCACATGCCGCAGTGAAAGGCAGGTTGTGTCCAGACTCACTGGTGTGTGTTGCTACAGACAGATATGAAAGGCTCTGGCCGGGGAGGAGGTAACATGGAAAGGCTCTGGAAGAAAGGAGCTGCCAAAGGCTTTCCCTGCTGCTGGAGTCTTTCACTGCAGCGGGGAAAGGCTCTGGCAGCAAGGAGACAGTAGGACACTACGTGACTAAAAATATCAGTGTGGACACAGGAGGTACTGCCTGGGAATGTAGGGAGCCATTTAGAGTAAAGACTCTGGTGTTCTGGCATGTCTCTACTCAAGCTGTGCCTCACAATCTACACTGCTGTTTATACTCTTGCTAGCTCGGTGTGACATGTCCGTACCCTACACTCCGCCGCAAGTGTAGCCCTACTCTTATTAGTGTAGAAAAGTCAGATTTCTGA
Source organism: Dermatemys mawii (assembly GCA_007922305.1). Classification (NCBI taxonomy): domain Eukaryota; kingdom Metazoa; phylum Chordata; order Testudines; family Dermatemydidae; genus Dermatemys; species Dermatemys mawii. Next base: position 7,979,715 of record ML677371.1, on the reverse strand, counting down.
ACATTCTATATTGCACTTCAGTGTGAAACATCATATATTCAAAGTTAAGAAGAGATGTAAAAGATGAAAGTTCTACCAGTTCAGGCATAGTTTAGAGTGTGGGCTGATGACGCAATGCAAGCAATGATGTTCTGCTATTCAATGGATTCACATTGTTGGCACCTCAGAACTAAATAATGTTCCTGTGGGTGAAGGACCGCTCTCCTTTCCAAATCTCTCTCCATGTTGTACATCCTCATCACATTGGAAAAACTGTAGCATTGCTGCAAATCTCTCTGAAAATCTGTCTAAGCAGCTAAATAGCAGGAAGTGGTCAATTAACACATGCATTGGTTTCAAAATGTGGCAGCAATTATCTATAGAGCATTTAGCAATCTTTGCGGAATATCAAAGCATTCTGACTATACCAGGCTTTACTGAAAGATTATTTCCTGGCTATACCTGGATATATGCTCAGCATGAAAGCTGATCATAGCAGATCATGATCATGCTTGTAATTTTTTTTTTCTTTTTCTAATTCCAAGGAGAGCTATGTGCACATTTCAGGAGGGAAATCTATCCCTGTCCCTTACACTCACTCATTCTTAGGAAAGAGGCTGGAGCCCTAACCATTCATTTTGCTCTCATTCTTGAATGTTATTTGAAACATATGACTATAATTCACTTAAACACATTCTGTGGTATCATACTTCATGCCTCTTACTCTGATACAAATGTTGGGAACATAACTTTTTTGATCTGTATATTGTGGGGGACTCAGCGCAAGGACAGCAAGTGGATTAAATTTTTGTCTACCTCTCTGAGATAACCTTAAGGAGTACTTGGTTTTTCTTGACCTCATGCCTCTTCTGAATTGGGATTTATTTGCTTAACCTGAGCATGTGTTACACTCCTACTCACAGCTCCCTTTGCATTCTCAGGATCAACCAAACATTTTTCCCCTGACCATTTCCCCCTCTTTTTTTCTCCCTTTAATGAACATAAATTTATTGAAGCAGAGTTCACTTTGCTATGCCATTTGTGGTTCACCAGCTGCTGTTAGAATAAACAGTTTTTAACTTGGAGGAATAAATACATATTTTTCTCTTGACAAATGTGTTGCTTCTGCTTGCTCTCCCCCATCATTCAAGGACTGAACCATAGGAACTTGCGTGTGATGCAGAGTTCCAGCTAACAGGAAGCAGCAGTGAACTGTGCTGTAGCAAATTTTTGTTCTTTGTTCTACTTGGTCTTCCCTGTGAAATACAATCTTTGTTATGCTGAATTATGACATTTTATATCTGACTATTGTTTGGTTATTTTATTTCAACTATTTTTTTATAGGCTTTCCTCCTTAAAAAAAACAAAGCAAACAAACAAAAAAAACCCACCACAACCAATGCCATTTAAAAAAACCCAAAACAACAGCAACAGAAAATCCACACTGATTTTGGAATTATATTAACCGGCTTCTGTAATGTATGTTTAGAGCCAGATACCCTTATTCAATTTGAATAGCGCCCTGCTCCATCAATGGTCTGTTTGAAGCCAATGGGCCTGTTTGTTGAGTAAGGTTCGATTCAATGTGTTGGGGCCTGGCCTTTAGACATATAACATATTTTATGGGCTCATTTCGTACTGACTTTGACTAGTACCTGGCTCCATGGGTCCTTGACAGTGTTCATAGTTCTTTCATTTTATCTAATTTTGCCCTTTCCAGAAAAATTCCCTAATCTGTTGCCAAGAAATGAGGTCAAAAACAATGTTTATGTAGGACCTACACTGCTTTATGTCTTGCTATTGCAGACCAAAGAGAGGGTATGTTTATATAGGGAGCACAAGTTATCAAAAAAAAACCCTTAGGCCTGGCAAGCTGTACTGTCATTGTGTTGGTGCTACTAGTGCAATAAAAAGGGAATTGAATAGAAAATCATGTTAATTTATAACAGAAACACATGGAGAAAGTAATAAAATAAGTGCATTTGTAAGGAATGACATTTTTTGAGATTCCACTTTAACACTTTAAACACTTTAAAAATGCAAGTATAAATAGTGACCAACTGCCTTTTTTAATGTAACATAAACCAAGAAACTAGGACAGGCTAAGGCCTCTGATTTTTAAAGCTGCTGTGTGCAGATTTCAAGGGTGTGTCTGCACTGAGAAGATTGAAGGATAGAGGCCTGTACTGGGTATGGTACTTTTCTCTAAGCTGCACCAAAATTATTCTGATAGGTGCTGTATAAATGATTGTACTAACAGTAGCTTAGGACATTGCTGTTTTCTCCTTTTTGGCATGAAAGAATAGTTTAGTGATAGCCTTAATTTAGTGTTTCCTGGATTTGTTGTTCTAGATCACATTGTAACTAGAGCCATTCAGAAAAAAATTTGATGAACCATTTTGGTTGATGAATAACACTGTTTCCTCAACATGTGTCAATTTTGAGAAAGTGTTCCATGGGAAAATTTCTGAAGTGCCGGGTGAATGGCCTCTCTAGTCGCTAAGAGAAAGGGAGGAATAGAAAACCTGACCTTTTTGAAACAATTCCATTAAAAAAATAAAATTTGAAAGGGTATTTTTTTGTCCCAGTGTAGAATGAAAACAAATTTTGTTGCAAAATAAAATTAATTGTCCAGCCAGCTCTAATTTAATTATTTAAATATGCCTTTTAGTTCATCTCTTTTGTGTAAAAGGAAGTGGATTAATTAATCTGAATATATCCTAATATTTTTTTTTAGCTTAGGCTAGATAAAGAATATGCTGTCATGAAGCCAATTGTCAATCCATAAAAATTACAAAAATCTATATATTGGGAAATCTCAGCAATAGCAAAGGAGCATCACAGAGCATAATAAAGAGCAAATGATCATCAGAAATTTCTTCCAAAGATAAATTGAGAAATTAAAGTTTGCATCACACCATTAGAATTTTGAAAATAACATATCAGATACAGTGGTATTGTTGATTTTTCCCTCTCATATATTTGAGAGATGCAATTTCTTGTTATTCAGAAGGAGAGACAGTTTATAACATTAAATGGGTTCCCACTGAATGTGCATTAGGCACTTCGATCTCTCAGTGATGCATATGCCTGTACTACAATGTAAAAGTTTACCATAGTAGTACTAAAGAATGTTGAAAGGACTTTTGTCTTGCAACTTGCAACTTCCTGTGTGCTATTATGTTTCCTGAGCCTGTTAATAATAGGTCAGAAGAGAAAGGAAGTAACCAAAATAATGAACACCAGAAAAATCCTCAAAAGTTTGGCCAAAGCCATTCAGTAACTGAATAGCTCAAAACGCTTAGCTTTCTATTGTTAATTTTGATGTTTGTACCAGCACATTTCACACTGAACTCTCATCAGTCATCATTCGTAATGAAGTGCATTCTGTGCAATTTATTGTATTGTGACAATGCATTTTCTAGATATAGTTCTTGCGGATCTTCTGAGATTCAACAGAACAAAAAATGACGAATTAAAACCCTAGTTTACTAATTTGGTCATTCAGAATGCTAGTCTGTACTTTCTCAAAGGCAGTATGAGTATGTGCATGCATGTATATCCTCATGCAAAACAACTAACGTGCAGCTTTGACTTTTATATTGGAAGAAACAGAATATTAGACTTCTGCTAATCAAGAGAACTCTGTGTGTGTGTGCGTGTGAACGTGTGTGCTCTACTTGCTTCAGAAACTTAAGTATTGAATGCATGTTTCAAAGCCTTTCTGCCTTTAAGCTTTATTTTATTCTTGTGTATAAACCTTTCTTTCTAGATGGGGGAGATGTTTTATTTTAAAAATATGTTTTGTAATCATAAGATTTGGGTTTTCACCTTTTTTTTAAAGCTGAGCTTTTTTGCCTTCAAGCAAAGTGGACTAAAAGTGACACTGATGACAGTGAATGTGGGCTGTTCATTTTGTTACAATTTTCCTTTTAACATTTACATTTTATTTTTTAAGTTTATTTGTCGGAGTTTTCTGTAAGAAAAAAGTTTATTTTGCATGACAGTTAAAAGCACGTGCAAGCAAGTTATATTGAATACCAGTACTGGTCAGAGAATGGCGCAAAGAATGACTTCTTTGTTTTGTGGTTTGAATAAAATATAAATGTAGGTATTGTATTTTGGGAGATGGAACAAGGAAAACTGTCTAACTTAGGGGTGAATATCTTTCTTTATTTTCTTTTCACCAAGCCCATAGTATATGTAAATTTTAAAATAAAAAACGAAACTCCAAAATGGCACATTCTGCAGAAAACCTCTCTTTGTATGACAATTAAAAAACAAAATAGATTTTAGTATGGCGAGTAGTTCCAAGAGTAAACAGGTTTTATTTTGTTTTGTTTGATACTTCAACACTGAAATGATGTGATCTTCAAAGTCTGGGAAGCCTTTATGTTTCCTTTTCCAGTAAGACGTTCACATCTAATTTTCAAAAACAGGACTGCCAGCTGAGAAATTGGGCAGAGAGAGGCACTTGGGTATTTATTTCCATTTGAATGTGTCTCTCAAACTGGAAATCCTATTTTATACCTCCTAGTTCTGGCACAGTTTACAGTTAAGCTTTGTATGTTATAGCCCAGACGTGGGCAAACTACGGCCCGCAGGCCACATGTGGCCCGCCGGCCATTTTCATCCGGCCCGCGAGCTTGGGCTGGGAGGCGGGGCCACTGGCCCCGCCCTCTCAGCCCCAGGCCGAGCGCGGCAAGCTGCATGGCCCCATGCTCCCAGCCGGGGGTCTGGGCTGAGCGCGGCAAGCCCTGCGCTCCCGGCCGGGGGGCTGGGCCCAGCGCTGCAAGCCCTGCGCTCCCGGCCGGGGGGCTGGGCCCAGCGCCGCAAGCCCTGCGCTCCCGGCCGGGGGGCTGGGCCCAGCGCAGAAAGCCCGGTGGCCCCGCGCTGCTGGCTGGGGAGCTGGGCCCAGCGCGGAAAGCCCCACGGCTCCGCGGTCCAAGCCAGGGGCCGGGCCAAGTGCGTCTTGCCACGGGGACCCGAGCCGGGGTGCCGGGCTGACCGGGGCAAGCCACGGGCCCCCGCGCTCCCGGCACTGGCCCGGGGTGCCGGGCAGAGCATGGCAAGATGCGGGGCTGGGTGGAGCACTGCGAGCCATGGGGCCCCACGCCCAGCTGAGCAGGTAAGCCAGTTTGCGGGGGGGGGGGTCTTTAGGGGGTGGGTGGTGGGGGTGGGGGTTAGGGTGGGGGGGGTCTAGGGCGAGGGCAGTCAGGGAACAGATAGCAGGGGGGCTAGATAGGGGGTGAGGTTCTGGGGGGCAATTAGAGTGGAGTGGGTCTCTGTGGGGCAATCAGGGGACAAGGAAGGGGGGTTTGGGCAGGTTGGGGTTCTGAGGGGAGTAGTCAGGGGGCAGGAAGTGGGTGGGGGTCAGATAGGAGGCAGGGCCTTCCCTACCCAGCCCTCTGCACAATTTTGAAGCCCCGTGCGGCCCTCGGGCCAAAAAGTTTGCCCACCCCTGTTATAGCCAATATGGTGACTGCATCAGAGAACTGCAATTGTTTTTTCTTTAAAATGTCCAGAAAACCTCTGATAAAGTCGTCCTTTTAGTACCAGGATCCAGTTAAGTATCAATGCAGATACAAAACAGCGCCTATGGCCAAGTAAAGGAGTGCACACACTATGACACTGTGACACACATACCTTGCAGGCAGTATTTTTTTTCTTTTAAAAAAAAGTCTTTCTGTACCTATATATAGTGTATTGCAGCCCGATATGCATACAGCTAGCGGGACAGATTGAGCTTTTGAGGGTTGTGGATCAGTCGTAAGGTTACCAAGAGTATTGCATGTCTTTCAATACATTGGGGATATCAGAGTGCAATAACTTTAATGCTCATGCTTCCACTCATGATATAGTGGTCAAGTGTTAGGCCCTGTGTACCTGAGAAAGTTGTTCTGGTTTAACTTAAGTTGTTTTTAAAACTGATTGAGGCCATGTCTACATTACGAAGGCTCAGCGATAGCACTGAGGCACTCAGGGATGTGGATTTTTCAGACCCCAGAGCACTGTAGCTATGTAAACCTAAGTTTTAAGTGTGGACCATGAGTCAGTTAAAAGTGGTGTAAAACCATATCTGGACATGCTTAATTTGGCTTGAGTGTCTTATTTCAGTTTATTTTAAGCCAATTCCTAACTGACTTAAACTACACTGAAATAAGCCACTGTTAAACCAAAATAAGCATGTCCACAAAGGGGTTTGCACCAGTTTTAATTAAATCAGTTTAAAATTACCCTTTTTGTTAAATCACTACTATTCTCTGTGTAGAGAAGTACTTAGTGCAGTGGGCTGAAGCACAGATCCTGTAGCAATACTGACTGCCTAAAAATCTGCTAAAATATTGAGTTACATTTCTGTACAACTTTATCTGGATTTGTGTTTGCCTCTGCATTTATAACATAAAGGGTAAAAATAAATTTGACCAAGTTTTTTATACTGTAGCCAAATGTTACTGCCTTTGTGGCACACGATGCACCACAAGAGCAGTGAATCTACTGATTGATTACATTATATTAGGTTTACTTACTATAGCAGTTTTGATGCAAATTGCTGGGGAAGGATAACACAAGGCTACAAAAAGTAACAGTATTCAGCACAAGGTCTCAAGGAATGAGAATACTTGGCCATGGAGGTAAACAAGTCTGCAGCTGGTGGTCATGAATAAGAACAGAACCAGGCTTATGATGATGGCTACCATGATTCCAAGACTTTACAGTCCTCCCAGGGTTCTCGTATGCGTGTGTTTTATATGCTGAAATATTTTTTCTTAGTAGTTTTAGCAGCAGTTGAAAAATGATTAGGTTTCCTACTGAAAACCATAAAAATGGGAAAGTTAACAAAGGGATCAGGTGGACTTAAATGACATGCTAAAGAGTGGAAAAAACAAACAAAAAAGATAGTTGTATGATTAGAATCTGTGAAGACTGAAGTCTTACACAGAACAGGCATTTTGCAGTCTGGTGCAGCGCAAGTTTCTGTCTCCCACTGGCCTGCCAGCATGCCTCAATGCTGTTCTGAAGAGGACAATGGTAGAGGATGAGAAGGTGGATGAGTCTTCACGTCTCTCTGTGCTGAGTCTCCCAGCAAGGATAACTGTGGCCCATGAGGTTTTCTGATATGAACTCCTGTCCACTTGGAACTGGCCAGAGATTAGTAGGTGGTTAGGCTGGAATATTTAGGAGTCATGGACATCCCAACAGCCTCTATAAGTTTTGATATTGTGTATGATATCTGACTATTTGTGTACCTTGCGCTTTTTGTGCCAGCCTGTCCAGTCTTGGCTGGGGGTATACGATATAATAAGCTGTTCATCATGAATAAAATGAATCTGAGATTCCCAGATGATTACAGACCACCAACTCATTTCATGTAGGCCACTGAATTGCCATTAGATAATATATTTTGCTTGTTGCCTACCTGGGCAGGATTTAAAACAGTGACCTAGAAAAGAGAGATTCAGTAGCTGATGTTATCTAGCAATTTCAGATGGTATGTTTGTGTATTTGGTTAGGATACTGAAAAATGACTCTCACTGCTATTGGTGGCGGATGGATGACCCATTCAACAAGTCCTTTGATCCACTAGTGTTGAGTGTATTAGCAGAGGCCAGTACATTTACCTTTAATACTTTTACCTAGAAAAGAAGGTCTAGCTGTAAGCATGCTTAGTACTTGCTAATACAGATTTCTAGAGAGATGCAGTTTCCACCACCAGCGAGTGCTCCATGGACTGAAAAGAGGATCCCTTTAAGTGTCAAATTGGGCACTGGAAAATAGAGGCACCTAAAATCCCCAGGGGAACTTTTGAAAGTCTTGGCTTTATTGATGCCTTTTCCAGCACTGACTTTTTTTGTTGCAGCTGAATATTTGATAATGCAATAGAAATGTTAAACCATGGTCTGTTGAGTGAAGGGGAAGCTAATTGTCACCTTCGGATTATTATACATGATGAATTGATTTAACTGTACTCTTTGATTGAAAATCCATTCATTCAGGTAATAAGTAAAATTCCATCAACTTTGTACATATTGAACAGACCTGTTGTACTGTTTATTTTCTTTTTCTTTGCTGGATTCAAGCAAATCTCTCATGCACTTTTGTCTGGTGATTAAAGTAGCAGGAAACCTTGCATAGTGTGGTTGTTGCCAACAGTTTACTGTTGAGAGAACCTTGCATGATCTAATTAAGATAATATGTGAAGCTGCTTCTGTGAGTGAGCCAGAATAACTGTTTTTATTATATTGCTTCTTGGGAGCATGCACAAGGGGACAGCAAGCAGGGGCACAGACCCCCCAGAAAATCTCTGTGTGTCCTTGCAGCCCAGGAGGAAGCAGCAGGGTGGCTGGCTGCCAGCTGAGCTCCTTGTCCCTCCAGCTGCAGCCTGCTGATTCTCCTTTCCTGCTGCCAGAGTCCCCCACATTGCCTCTGCCTCCACCCCCTAATTCACCTCCGTGGGCGGGCTGCAAAGCAGGCAGCAGTGCTGGCACTCCAGCAGGGGGGAAGGAGAAGCAGCAGCTGTAGGGGTTGAGGAAGGAGGAGCTTCTTGTCCTCCTTCCCCAGGCTGCAGGGACATGGAGAACACCGCTGACATGGGGAACCATTGCCTCCTCACTGCTGCCCTCACCATCAGAGGTGTCCCAAGATTTTTTTTTCCGGTGGTGGGGTGGGGGCATGTTGTGCGAACCTTTCATTTGTGTGTGCTTAGCGTGCCCCTCCAGAAGCGGTCAAATTTAAATTCTCTGCAATGAAGAAGCCTCATGTGAAACTCTGTGAGGTGGTTTGAACATTAACCAGACATTCCAGCTGGTTTTGCATATTCTTAATGTGTGTTTTTTTGAAGGAAATGCACCACTTGGAACACGGCCCTGTTTTGTAGCATGCTCCGCTGTCAGTATCACTGCTTAATAATACAAGGAGACTGATGCCACACCCAGGAGCTGGGAAAGACTGAAGCACTACTCAGGCTGAAAGCTGTCTTGCTGTGCTCTTAGCCAAATGACTGTCTTTTGCTACTTGTCCACATATTTTGGTTAAATGCCCAGTGCTTCCTTTTGCTTCCTTAAGTACACGCTTTACTTTGATGACTCAGGAATCATAAATCTCAGTGGTGAAGAACTGTCTTGTTGTGAGGGAATATAAAAGTTTAAGATCCTCTCAGAGGAGAGCTTTGGGCTGCCACGATTATCTTTGGAGGAGTATGGCTGCAGATCTATGGCTATCATTTCTGCCGTTCTCTAGTTTATATATGCTATGGAGGGATGTTTTTGACATGGATGATCTAGGATGTTAGATGGTTTAGCTGCCTTTTGGAAAATCTTGGGTAAATGAAGTTATCTTTTCCTTGCCTTTGGTGAGCTCCTTGCCTGATATTGAGGCACATATTAGTATAGGAGTAGTGGTGATATTACTTATTCCAATACCACAGCATAATAGAGATACAATAAATGATGTTGAACTTTCCTCACCCCATTCTCCCAAAGTACCACATTTTGGCTGGAGTTTAGGAAAGGTCTGAGAGCATAAGTCTTAAGATAATTTCTTGACATTTACATGATGTCTCAATCCAGAATCTCTTGTCTATCTGAAAGCAAACTGTTGAGATGGTGCACACAAGAAGTAGAGTTAAAAATTATAATTTAAAATTCTAGATGAATGCTTGGGAAAAAAATTATGTGAAGATCTGTTTGAATAAAAATTGAAATTGCTTCAGCTGTGTTGGTGCTCTTCTGTTATTTGTAGACATTGTAATGAATATTTTTTTTGGAATGAATGTTTGAAGAAATGACACATTTTAAGCACAAATTTGCAAAAAGAGAATTGTAATTCATAAATATAAGTATTCACACTAGAAATATAATTCTAATTAGTATTAATTATATTCACTCAGTGAACAGACCACAGTACCATTTGACCTTTAACTCTTATTATAAGTGAACACTGCTGATTGGGATTTGAAATATCTATATTTGAAGTGAACTAGTCATTAACAATCTGCAGAAGCAGCATTCTACACAGAAATTATTTGGTGAATATATTCAGTAACAAATACATTTGAGAAAGTTGTAGAGTACTCACAGACAGTGCGTGAACAAAAAGAAACTGTAGTTGCTTAATAAACTCTTCTCTCTGAATTATTAATAAAAAATAGGAGCTGGAGCTCATGAGTAACAGCAATATAAAATAAAAAATTAAAACATTTGGAAGTGATTTGCAGACACATTAACACGGTGAAGTGAAGAAATATGAAATTACTAGATGATGAGGTAAGAATTTATATCCAGTACTTATTATCTGTTCTCCAAGAGGATTCTACGGACTTCACTGGGAATTTTGCATGCACAGAGGATGAAGGAGCAGCCTGAGTATGCGCAAAGAGCACTACAGTAATATAGGAAGGGGAAATTTTATTCTAAGGACACCGGGGGACACTCCCACTCTTAAGCTTGCTCTATACACAGATTTTGTACTGGCATAACCATTTAAATTAAGGGTGTGATATTTTACTGGAGTAGTTATACTGGTAAAAACCCGAATATGGAAGCAGCTATACTTGTTTAAAGGTGCCTTATGCCATGATTGTTTATTCCCTTGTCTGTACAATAGCTATATTAATGGGGTTTGTACCACTTTAACTACACTGATAGAGTGAAAGGGGTGAATCTTTTGTATGTAGTCTTTTTTATAAAAGAGATCTTATTCTCCAGTTGGAACAGTCATGACTCGTACTGGGACAGGACTTGAACAGTCTCAGCTGAAAGACAGATGGAGAGTACACTGTCTGGCACTCAATTTATCTAACCTTATGGCATTTGAATTTTGTGGCTCCATAGAAACTTGCTATTTCCAGACTGAGACACTCCGGTAATTCTCATCTGCTCTAACCTGGTTTTTCAAAACAAACAAACAAACAAAAAAATCTCCAAGACCCTGCACTTAAAAACTTACAACACTTGCAAGGGTACTGCACAAAACATTGAAGGTAAAAAGATTGGATAACATTATATTATTTCTTTAAACAATATTTTTCATGTCTGAATCATACATTTGTTTTCATGCTGTTTTCTGTCACGGCAACTACTTCATGATTTTTCTCACATGAGCTGCCAAAGATTAGTCATTAGCACGACGTTAGAAGCAACCCTTCTGTTCCCAGGGGCTCAGGAGTCTGTTCTCGTTGTATTGTGGTGGTGTTTGGGTCGGTGCTTTTGTTGTGGCTATCTGGAGACGGGCTCCCAGAGTTTGGCTGATGTTTGTTTTTAGGAATAGAGAGGATATTAAATTTTAAAAAAAGTCCCCAGAATTCCTATTGTTGTGAGACAGCAAAAACATCTGCTGAAGAGATGAGAACGATGCTGAACCAAGTGCAACAGCAGGGAGCTCACAGTTATTCCTCCTCCTCACACCACTCTGTGTGAACCTGCTGCAGCACAAGGGCTGGCATCACAACAGAGAAGTCCTCAGAGAAATATGTCTTAATTCAGTCAGCCAAAAAAACCTTTCACAAAAATATTAAAATAGAATAAGTATTTGATATATATTTTTTGTGGATTAATTCACTTCCTCCACTCCAAATTCAGTTTGTAAGGGGCATCAGTAGATTTTCGTTTTGTTTTTGTTTTTCTTTTAAAGAAAAAAATTTTTTTTTGCAAGCTACTCTACTTCAGCTGTAACCAGTAGTGCACAAATGTTAAGACTGGTAGATACAAATTAGAAAGTGAAATTTACTCCACGGGGCTTGGTGATTGATATAAATTTTCTTTTCTTTTCTTTTTTTTTTAAAGAGAGAAGGATGAAGGCAGCATGCTGGAGTTTTAAAAATAAACAAACAACTCTTCCTTCCCCCAACAGTAACCAGTCCAAGCTTGTAGTGTTCTCATTATTTGCAACTGGGTGCATGCAGAATGAATATTTCTGATTGGCTCAAGGGATGGGATGGGGACACAATTCTTGGACACACAAGATGCTTAGTGATCCTTTTGGAAAGATGCTGAATAAATTAATATGTATTTACTATTCATTTATTATTGCTGGAAGGCAGGGGATTTTTTTATGTGAAGTGTACAAGGATGTGGATTTCTTGCAGACTGAGAACTGCCCACGAGAGCAGAACAAATATATACAAGATTAGAAATACTGTAAACAAATATTAGATCTAACAGAAAAGATTTACAAAATTAGATGAATGTTTTTAAGTTCCCACCATCCAACAGAAAGGTCAAATTGTTGGCCTCCCTCGCTTCGCCACATCCTTTCAGTGTACTGATTTAATAAGGCTTGACTCTTTTCACAGACCAAGACCAAAGAGTCCACACAGCCATTGCTTTGCCCACACACTGCCTCAGATTCCACTCTTCAGGGGCAATGACTAGTGGATATGAGTAGAAACTGATACACTGGTCCCAGTCCATACCCTGGGACACTCACAGTCCCCTGCTTGCAATTGTGTAGGACCACATGAAGCTGAGGTCCACGCTATGCAAGGGTATTGCGGTCTTCTTAGCAGTTGCCCCTACTGCTCAGATGAGCAGGAGAGCCACGCTAGCTCCATTGTGTATGCGGTCCTTCAAACTGTGGATGAAGAGACAGGCTTTATTTTTTTCTTTCCCAATCTAGGAAATTTTTGGCGCTGGTAAATGTTGCAAGTATTTGATCGTTAGCTCTGCCATGCTGCTAAACATAAGTTATTTCAATGTGAACTCAGCTGTGGCCTCCTGCAGAGTCACTCACCAGGGCAATTACAATGAACCATCGGCTAAGGAAGTGGTTACATTCAAAATACTTGCACATGGATGAGCTGAAGATTATGATGTTGGCTTTGAATTGACCGCTCCATTGCACAAATCCCTGGGCTGTTGCTTTTTCCCCCTTCTTTCTAATGGGCAGTTACTGTAGTCATCTTTATAGAGTTTGCTGAGCAAAGGACATGATTTCACTTGTGATCATAAATGTGTTTGCAAGCCTATGATTTGAAAACATATACAAGTAAAAATTGCAGCCCTTGCAGTCTTAGCTTTAAAAATAACTGATGTACATTTTGATTTCCGACTGGTGTGGTGACTTTTCCCTAGCAGTGTATTAAAGATTTTGGTACACAAGCTAGAAATCAGTTGAAGAGGTTGTCTCAGAGCCTATCATTTCATGTCAGTTTTACTTACCCATTTCATATGCAACTAGATATCCAATTCATTAGAAGAGTTTTGACTTTAGGAGATAAAGGCAAAATGTAAAGAACACTGATGTTGCACTTCTTTGTAGAAGTTGGCCACTGAATACATCCAGGTTTATAGCCAAGTAGAATGTGTCCATGGGCTTAGCACAGCGATAACCTACCACCACAGCTGGAATTTCACTGAGCGCTGTTGCTGGCAGTTTTTCAATGGAAGGAAAATATAAGTTTTGATCGATTCTTATGAACAACACTGAATTGTCAGGTGGCTGTCGGATAGGGAACTTACATATCATTATATATAAAGCCTACTACTGCAGTCCTTAGTCAGAACTCCCATTGTGGTCTCTTCCTCTCACATACATTTGTACTTGTATCAGAGGGGTAGCCGTGTTAGTCTGGATCTGCAAAAGCGACAATAGAGTCTTGCAAAAGAGTCTTGTAGCACCTTATAGACTAACATGCTACAAGACATTTGTACTTGTTTTTCAGAAGTCCTAGTTAGCAACTCTAGTGCTTTTCAGGTCTTTCAGGTGTCTTTCCTCATATTCTGAAGCCAGGGGCAGGTTCACCTGAGTACCGGCTTGATTAAAACATGCACACCTTCTCTTGTGCAATTGCTTCTGTGCAAGGTACTTTGCAAAACAGACCGTGGCTTCTTGCACTGTAATGGGATGCAGAATGGGAGATGCGGGAAGAGAAACGGAACATCCAAATTATTTCATTTTAAAACAGAAATGTAACTTTATGTTAAAAACTTCTTTTTATTGTTGAACTTTCCTCCCATGGCAGATGAAAATATCTGTCACCCTTTCTCCATAAAGAGGATCAGCTGGTTTAGGAAAAGGGAAGGACATTTCTCATTTCAGGGACACTATCTCTGGAACAATCTCCCTCGCTATCTACCTGACACCCACTGTAACTGTCTTGAAAGCACAGGGCAGGGCCTTTCTGCTCGAATCGGTTCGTTCTTCACTATTGTGGCTGCAGTTTTCCCATGCATATACCTTGCTATTAACAAGCTCTTCCTCTGCCTCTCCCACCATTCCATTTTTTAGGTGACTGGATTTAGGGCCATTCCGCCCAGTTATATTTTAATTTCTGTATTAAAAGCTTCCATTGTCTCGCATGTCTTATTTAGGTACTTTATTAATGTGCCTTTTACTTATTGCTGTAATTTATTAATAGAATAATAAAACAAATACCGGCCTATATTCTGTACATTGGGATAAAGAAACAAGAAATCAAAAGGGAAGAAGCTTTGCTTTAAACTCTTTAATGTATGTAAGTTAATCAGTCTGTGGCCAGCTACTGTAGAGCAGGGGAGATTAGTGGACCCTGCCTGCTACTTCCTTACTCTACTGCAGTTGTTCTCAAACTTTGGTACTGGTGACTCCTTTTGCACAGCAAGCCTTTGAGTATGACTCCCCGCTCCCCTTTATAAATTAAAGCCATTTCTTTATATTTAACACAATTATAAATGCTGGAGGTGAAGTGATGTTTGGGGTGGAGGCTGACAGCTCACGACCTCCCCTGTAATAACCTTTTGACCCCCAAAGTTGAGACCAATTTGAGAACCCTTGTTCTATGGGATTTGACCCTTTTTAACTTTAGGCTTTTCCCTTTTTGAACCACCTAGCCTGTCCCCAGCATGTTCATTCCTTTGCCTTCCCATGAATTGCACTGTAAGAAGCCTCTGCATAAGCCTATGTGAGCTCTTTGCTGCCTGAGGCAGTGGAAACACAGAAGAGAGTTGCCAATTCTTGCAATTTTATTACAAGTGTCATGCTGTTTGGTTATGTTCTTAAAGCCCCAGCTCCTGGAAGCAAGTGATTCAATGGGAATCTCTGTTTGTTTGTTTTTTAAAGTAAGTTTCTAGCCCTCATGGGAGTAGAGAAAAATCAGAAAATGTAAAATGAGTGGGCCCTAATGGCTGAGATATCAGAAGGCAAATAAAAAGAAGGCAACAATTAAAAAAACCTCATGGTTTTTAAACAGATCCAGTTTTTGGGAGGTCCCAGCTCATGACTTTTGAACAATATTGCAGTATTTCTGCAGAGCTTGAGCCTTTACAGACCTGGGAGCTGATTTATCCCAGTGTGATTATTAGATACTGGATGCATTTATTGGACTCTAAAATGCAGTTTTCACATTTCATCAAATGAGAGAACCGCTCTTCTCACTTTCCTGTCCTCTCCCTGTTGGCAAGATTATTCACAAGCCACCTTCTAATTAAACAATGCGTACTGTGCCTCCCAGAGCCTTGTCACAGTAGAACATAAGAAAGGCCACATTGGGTCAGACCAATGGTCCATCTAGCGCAGTATCCTATCCTCTTAGAGTGGCCAATGCCAGGTGCTTCAGAGGGAATGAACAGTACAGGTCATCATCAAGTTTATGTTTTATGGCTAATATGCAAACTGAAAAGTCCATGTAAATTCCGGATATCTTGGAAAGCAATGAGTAGGAAAATAACGTTCCTGTGGTATCCACTTTTCTTGAATTCATTTTTGTTTATGTTTTGTAGCTGCTTGGTATCACAGTGATGGACTAGTGTGTATCTTCCAAAATGCTTCTACTCAAAATTCTGCCTTTTGATAGAAAAATATACAAGAGCATGAGTTAGTTTGCCTGCAGAGTTTGATTAGTTCTAGCAGTAGTTGCTGGCAGGTCTTCTGGAATAACACACTGGATACAATAATAGTCTGCAGTAACTAAAACATCGTTGATTCACTGACTTGATATCTAGCATCTGTAAGCAGATGATATTGCCATGAGAAAAAAAGGTAATTGTATTGTCTCTGAAAAGGAGAATGCACTTACTGTTTTTTTTTTCATTTTGTTTTTTTTTTTTTGATTGAAGCTGTCGTGGTTGGTGGCTACTCAGGTCCATGAGTAAGAAACTCCAGAGAACATTAGTACTCTGACATGCAGAACACTTCCTAATGATGCCTCAGACAGCAGCTCAGCTTTTGACACAGATGTGCTGTTCACTAGAACACGGGCTAGCAAACAAATATAAAGGAGAGATCCTTTCAGTGTAATGCCAGACTTTTCCTTTTCTTGGTCCAGCAGTTTTTCTTTTGTAACCGTGTTCAAACAAAGTTGAGCCTAGTCATGTTCTGTAAACAGCTCGGGTATAAACCTGATGTAATACTTATACATGTACCTTATATTGGGGAGGGCTTTAGTTCAGGAACCAGGGCTCTCTGTGAACACAAAGCTTGCATGGTCTCATATGGCGATGTCAGGTCCCAGGACTGTCAGAACTTTTATTTAACATGTTCTTACTTTTCCTACTGTGAGAAAGGATGACAGCTCATTTTGTTTGCCTCATGAACATATACAAAAGCTGGATTTCTTTGTCCTTTTTTTCACAACTAAGTTGCAAGCTCTGCTATGGAGCGACCCTGATTAACTCCACCTGCTTCATTTGAAACTAGGGATGAGCCCAAATCAAAACCCTGGATTAAAACTCTACCAAACTTTGGCAGTGGGATTGGTGGATTGGTACCTGAACCCAGATTTTAATTTTGCAACTGGCCTGTATCCCTACAAGGGCCTATCCAAACCCTGAACTTGAACACCCTGAGTTTTGAGAAATTCAGATCCGAGTGAGTGTGTGGCTCAGGCCTCTCTTTGACTGAAACTACAGTGTCTGTGTGTAATTGTGTGTGTTTATCTAATCTGTATAGCGTGAATACACCACTATAACATTTTCATGACAATACTGCATGCCAGAGGTTTGCAAAGAGAACTGATATATCTGTGGAAGTTTCAGGCACCAAAAAAGTGCTGAACATGCAGTAGAGCTCTGTACTGTTGATACAAGAATTGCACTGTTGCTTAGAGAGGAGAATTAGTCCCCCTTTCACACACCCCAAAGAAAAGTCTTGTATAGGTTGGATTGATATATCTAAATATGATGAGAGATTAAAGAGAACTTCTTGAGAAAAAGCAGCTCTCCAGACCAGTCTGAATTAGTTTATATATTCCTTCCCAAAAGGAAGGAGAAAAAATACTTGCAAGAGTTATTTGAATAGGTTCTGTGAACTTGATATTGTGCAAAAGCCAGGGTGACGGGGAGGATTAAATGTTCAACAAACATTTAGATAACATAAAGCACATCAACAAATCTATCTTGAACCCTAATGGTGTTGTGCACTTTATTTTGTTTTTCCACATAATCTGAATTCTAAATACTTTGTACTAAATAAATATATTACTGTGAGCGTGAAATTCTTTCTTCCAGATTTGCTGACAGGTAGTTGTTGATACTAGCATGGCCTGCTGCCAGCCAGCCCACACACCTTACACTCAAAGGGCCAAATTCATTTATCGTTTAATCTACATCCAGGATTAATTTGGCTCAGGGAATCTGACTCGGTGCAATAAATTTCTGATGCTGTTAAACTAAAACATACAGTATAACAGTTGGCTCCATAGCTGTTACGCTGGAATCTGCTATTTTATCTAAAAAAATTTCATGCTTTTAATGTTTGAATGGTCTTTTTGAAAAAAAAAAAAAAAAAAAAAAGAAATATCCAAATTTATGTCTGATTTGAGTTAATAGGAGACATTCAGAAGATGGATTATTGCATTCAAGTGTCCATTACAAATTAGTTGTTTAATAGGTAGCTATTTGCATATGCTTCTCTCCAAAGATCTATCCTTGGTAGAAGAGCAAATTCCATTATGTGCACCCTGGTTAGCATTTGATTTCAATTTTAAAAAGCGATTTGGCTTTGGATATTTCTGCAGCTCCAATCATCTCTCTTTGAGATTAAATTCAGCATTGAAAAAGACTGTGTAATAAATACATGTCTGTAACATTAACAGTGAGTGGACTGTGTTTAGTATTCCACAAGCCAATATTTCTTTCCACAATGATACTTTTAATCTTATTTTCTTTAGTGATCCTTTCTCTGCCATTTCCGTTTTGCAATAATAATAGCACAGACTTCACAGAAAAGCTATGTATCTTTGAAAAAAACGTGTTCTGCAATGCAGAAATTACAGCTGGCATGGAAGTCACTTAGAATTATTGGTTTTATGGATAGCTTGGTTGGTTTGACATTTCTTCTTTTTTAAAGAGAGCCCTGATTACTCTCTATTTTTGCCCCTGATGTTTTACGCTCATCTGTAATTTTCAGCCCACCAGACAGTGGGCCAGCTGGATCCATCTTTTAAAGCAATTTTCTTTCATCTCTTTTTAAAACGACTTTTCATCTCCCCTTAATTTCTTTGTTGTTAACCTAATTGTGCTTGACATACCTTTCCTGAGCTATATCACAGTAATCTAATCATTTGGAAGCATCGTCTTTTAATTCAGTATTACTCTTTACTCCCTTTGGGATCCCCCAGGCAAACTTCTGATTGATTTTCCCCCTGTGTGGATAAAGTCAACCATTTTTCCTTAACTGGAAATTCCAGTTAGTTGTAGGGATCATTTTCAAGAGCTGGTTCTCTGAAAAATAACTTTTCTAAGGAGAACCTAACTGCAATGTAATTTATATATTTTGTCCTGATTATCTCTTTTTGTATAGCTCTCCCAGACTGCTTCATAACCCTGGGGGTTGTCCCACATATTTCTTGCTTGCATTTACCATGCTGCTTTTTCACTAATTTCCTTGTTCCCTTATATAGCTTGCATGTGCCATCCCGCTATGCTGCGGCTAAATTTTTAAGTTGTTCTCCCAAACGCACCACAGTCTGCATGTAGTACTCCCACTAATATCAGTAGGAGCTCCACCACACACACCACTATATGGCCTATACAGTAGTTCACATTAATCTGGGAGAGCTACATAAAGGAAGGAGGGGAGCACAAATGCTCCAGTGAAGAGTACAATATAAAGAAGATACAGTAAAACCTCAGAGTTATGAACTCCAGAGTTACAAACTGACTTGTCAACCACACACCTGCCTTGGAACCAGAAGTACATAATCAGACAGCAGCAGAGACAAAAAAGAAGAAACAAATACAGCACAGTATTGTGTTAAAAGTAAACTATTAAAAAAATAAAGGGAAAGTTTTTTTAAAAAAAGATTTGACAAGGTAAGAAAACAGTTTCTGTGCTTGTTTCATTTAAATTAAGATGGTTAAAAGCAGCATTTTTCTTCTGCATAGTAAAGTTTCAAAGCTGTATTAAGTCAATGTTCATCTGTAAACTTTTGAAAGAACAACCATAGTGTTTTGTTCAGAGTTACGAACATTTCAGTTATGAGCAACCTCCATCCCCGAGGTGTTCATAGCTCTGAGGTTCTACTGTAGATAAATAACATCTTTAGAGAGATGAAGTTTGCAAGAGAGACAACCAAGGGAAACACCAGTGTCATTGGAGAGATGAGAATCTGATTCAAATCCCATTGAAGTGAATGGGATGGAGTCTGTCCATTGGACCATTTGGATCAAGGCCTAAGAATGGAAAGAGATAAAGGGAAATGCTGAAGTCACCAAAGGTAAATGGGAGAAGAGAGAAAGATAGGAGGCCACAGCTAAAGAAAGGGAAAGGCCACCAAGAAGAGGAGAGAGGGAAAGAACTCAGGAAGAGAGGAAGGTTGGTTCAGTGATTAGGGCACTAGACTAGAATGTGGCAGACCTGGGTAAATGTCCTAGCTCTACCACCATGTGACCATGGGCAAGTCACTCAACCTTCACACAGCTTCAGTTCCCTCTCTGTGAAATGGGGGTAATC
The DNA here is from genome assembly GCA_007922305.1 of Dermatemys mawii. Taxonomy (NCBI): domain Eukaryota; kingdom Metazoa; phylum Chordata; order Testudines; family Dermatemydidae; genus Dermatemys; species Dermatemys mawii. The sequence goes on along the minus strand of ML677371.1, from coordinate 7,959,870 downwards.
GTTCATAGTTGGGAATAATATTTTATTGAAATAAACTGGATAGTAAATCAGGCATTACCATATCAATATACAGCAATTAGGTTCAAAGATGGTATGGATTGTGTCTGAAAATCAAATACATTATTGGAGACTTGGTCTGAGCCCACTCACAAACCCATGACAAACTGGGTAAATTACTTCCAGATGTGTAGCTGTAAAGTACTTCAGGAGATCATAGACTTCCCAAATGGTCCGTAGTTGGTGTGATGAGAGTCTTGAGTGTGCTGCAACTTCCAAAATGTAAACTTAAAAAATCCAGGACCATAGGACTCTTCTAGAAAAAGGCAGAGGATAAAGCAAGAGATAGAAATTTCTTGCAAGCAAAAGTGTTGGGCCTTTTATAAAATAAAATAATACAGGCCAATATTACCCAGTGAAAATTGTATTCTATATTGTGCTTTCCACTATGGGGTTAAATAAATGTTACTGTACATGTGAGAGAAGGGTCAGAGAGATCTGAATTTTCCCAATATTTGAGATATTTGAGGGAACAGAAAAAAAGGCTGAGTAAAGTGTTCTGTTTCAGGGCCCCCTGTTAGTATTTATACCTGAAGATTTATAACTTGAGACGACCTAGTAGTCTAGTCAGTGGCACTAATTCAGTCTGGCTATAAAAGAGATCTCATTTTGGTTCATAAGCTCTATTTCTATCAGCTTGGGACAGGAGAGGCTGAGGCTATTACGAAGACAGCTTACTCAGCTCTTGAGTATCCTTCCCATTGCTTTTCAGCAAATTTCCTTGGCCAGCATTTAGAATGATTAGCTCCAGAGGGAATCACATTTAGTCCTCTGTGGTGACAGGGAATGTTGTTGGGCCTTTACAGGAGGAAAATTGGGTCAATCGAGGGCAGTAGTAATCCATACTATGGTCCAAGAGTTTAGAATTACAGGTCCTGCATGCATTGTAAGCTTCTTCCATTTGGAGTAGTTTTAGTTCCTCACTGCCTAATCTGTCATAAATTACTACTAATCAAAATAGTTCTGGCAAACAGTAAATTAACAGTGTGTGTTATTTCCTTTATGCTCTGCCATTCTCTAACAAAGTGGCAGTGGTGGGAATGCTATTTGTTACCACAGTAATCTAAATTACATTAATCTAAAATACATTAAAAGTTCCCATCAGATTTTTCCTCAAATGAAAAAGGGAATTGTCTCGGCAAATATTGATAGGGAATGAAACTTTGAACTGTTGGATAAATGAAGCCACTGAGCACGGGTTGTAGGTAGATTTGCACAAACCACTCTGAACTGACGGGTTCTCTGCCTCCTGGAAATTTGCATTTAACTCTTCAATCTCCATATTTAGCCAGTAAAACTCAATACTACCATTGATTAATGTAAACAAAGGTTATAATGTTATGGTAATGGTTAACTTCCATTTGTTCTTTATGCATAATCAATCTAGATCAGGGGTGGGCAAACATTTTGAACCAAGGGCCACATCTGGGTCTTGAAATTGTATGGCGGGCCATGAATGCTCATGAAATTAGGGGGTTGGGATGCAGGGGGGTGAGGGCTCTGGCTGGGTGTGGGGGCTCTGAGGTGGGGCTGGGGATGAGGGTTTGGGGGTGCAGGAGGGTGCTGTAGGCTGGGACCGAGGGGTTCAGAGGGCAGGAGGGAGATCAGGGCTGGGTCGGGGTTTGGGGCATGGGAGGGTGCAGGCTCTTGGGGAACTTACCTCAAGCAGCTCCTAGAAGCAGTGGCATGTCCCCCCTCCAACTCCTACACGGAGGTGTGGCCAAACAGCTCTGCATGCTGCCCCATCTGCAGGTGCCACCCCTGCAGCTCCCATTGGCTGTGTTTCCTGTCCAATGGGAGCTGCAGGTGCGGCGCTTTGGGCAGGGGTAGTGTGCGGAGCCCCCTTTCTGTCCGTATCTGTAGGAGCCGGAGTGGGGACATGCTGCTGCTTCTGGGAGCCGCATGGAGCGGGGCAAGCCCCTGATCAAACACCCTGGTGGGAGCTTGAGGGCTCTCCCTATGCCTTTCTCAGTCATTCTACCTGTACACGAATTCCCTCTGTAGTTGTTCCTCCCAATACCTTCCACTTAGAGCAGAGGCTGGGCAAGAAGGACACATCAGACTTTGTCCTTGTGTTTTGTGTGCATGCCTGTGTTTCAATGTAAATAAGGTTAATATGCTGTATTTTGCAGTATTACAAAATATGTATGATTGGGTGTAACAATTCTCTGGCACATCAGTAAAATAGTCTATAACTTTCATAAATCATGAGAGAAATGAAGAATGAAGTTGTAGCTTTTGTATAACTAATGTGCAAAATGTCAAACAATGCAGACCAAAGTGTCATACCATTGGAAACTTTAACATATGTGATTTTAAATTTATATTTTTTCTCTCACTCATTCTCTCTATTTTTAATTTGACAGCAATTTATTTATGAGAGCATTGTCTGAATTTCAGACAGAGAATAAAACATTGCAAAGGAAATAGAGGCCACAACAATACATCTGTGTCTCTGCCATATAAAATAGAAGGCAATAATAAAGCTCATTTTTTAAAATGTTAGTGCCTAAAGCAAGGCACCTAAATAAATGACTTGAAGTTCAGAAGTGCTGGACACACATAGCTCTCACTGACTCCAGGGGTCTCATCAGTGCTGAAAATCAGACCACTTATGTAAGAGACAAACTATACTTGACTTCATTTACTCAGGTTTCCAAGTGTTGGTCCAACTGCTTGCAAGCTATTTTGCATATATAATATGAAAGATAAGGTGTATTATCATAGATAGCCTCTTTTTCTGTTTCAGAAATATACGTCCAGCTTAAATCTAAGTAGCGGGCATCTCCAGTAAAGTTTGTTAAAATTACATTGTCATACACGAGGTCTGAATTTAGAAATATGAATTTCTTCTTCGAGTGCTTGCTCATGTTCATTCCATTCCAGGTATGTGTGCACCTAGAATGGAATAGACATAAGCAACACATCTCGAAGAACAAGAGTTACAAAAGGTAGGTAACTGTTTTTTCTTCTTCGAGTGCTTGCTCATGTTGATTCCATTCTAGGTGCACACACATCTACAATGGTATGGGCAGGAGCAAAGTATCTTGAAGAACAACTGTTACGAAAGGCAGGTAATCGTTTTTTTTCTTTTTAACTAGATAAATCCTAGTGCACTGTTAATGGCTTCTGCTATTAAGGAGGAAAAAAAGATTGAAAAGGAAAGTGAAACTGACTTTTACTTAAGGCTCTTTATCTAGAAATCTAAGGTCTCTATCAGACCCTCAATCTGTGTTCTCACTGTTTTTTTTTTTTGTTTTGTTTTGTTTTTTTTCAATACCAGGTCAATGCGCGAGACGGACAGAGCAAGCTCTTGATCCAGTCTCTCAGCTCAAAAATCCATTTAATACACAATCCTTTAATAAAGGATCTATCAGGTATTAAACTGATAAGAACAGGTACTACACTTTGATCTGAGCTGTGCACCTAGAGTCATATTCATAAAAAGATCAACATTTGTAAGTAGCTGTTGAAACCAGTATGGCCTTTCTTCTACCGTGTTCTATCATGGGAGTTTTCTTAAAAGGGATTTTAGAGACTCTTGATGCATACACATTTTTGTGTGTTGTTTCTGTCCTCAATTTGCCGCATGGATTTCAAGATGAAGTATTATAATAAGCAACCCAGTGGCTATCAAAACAGTGTTCCAATTTGGTGTTTGTCAAGGGATTCTTTTTGTTTTCTTTTCAAAGTCCTTGTGTGTTCAGATAAGTATCTATGGTTCTTTTGGTGTGCCACATGTTCCATGGAAAGCTGGAGACAAACAACTGCACTATATATTTGTCTTTATCCTCCTTAATTATATACATTGCTGCTGAGAGTGCCGTAATGGCCTATCACTTTGAGATAGGTCTGCCTTCATAAAAATAAAAACATCTACCAAATCAAGTTACAGTGACACGTTGTCACTGTGCACTGGGAGAAAATGAAGACAAACAAGAAAAGTAGAAATGACTGACCTTCTTACTTATCAATAGGCTGAGTATCTTGCAATGTGATAAGCAAGAAAGACTCAATCTCCCGGACCAATCTGATAGGCTGATAAAAGATCAGAGAACACAGTATTTCCTCAGTGGATCTCAAAACACTTCATAATCTGTAGTATATATATTCTTCCAACATGATTGTGAAGCAGGAAAGTTTTGTTGTTCTCAGTTTTACAGATGGGAAACTGAGGCTCAGAGGTTAAACAACTGGACCAAAGTCACACAGGAAGCCTGTGGCAGAACTGGGAATTAAATTCAGATCTCCCAAGTCCTGGCTAGCACCCTCATCAATGGACCAACCTTCTTTCACCACTCTTTTCTTATTTTGACTATGGATAGTCTCAAATTTTGGAGAGGATCAGATTGATTATTATGCTTCTGTTTAGGTTTATTTTTAAGTTATCTCCTTTGTTCTTGTGATCATTAAACAGATCTACTTGAGTATGCTTTGTAGTGTGTGTAAGCACAGATTGTATTTAGGTATCTCAATCAAGAAAATAACTGGAAGTGGTTAAGTTGTCACTTCAAATTATCCTGCTCTTGTGAACAAAAAATAGGACATCTTTCTGTTGTGGTTGGCCTCAGTCATGCTAATTTCTTGACCACTGCAGAGTGTCTAGGAAGATGATGATAATGTCCTAATTAATTACATTGATTTGTGAGTTTCAAAAGTGTGGGAGAGAGCTTATTATACATGTATTGCTGTATATTTCCTTTTATAATCATTTGTACTGTGGCTGTAGCAAATCAAATTTGTGTCACATATACTAGAATGCCATTTTAGGAAAACTATTAAGAATTTCCCTACTCATTTAAATCAGTGTCAGGGGTCAAATTGTGTGATCCTTATTCCCCTTTGTCAATTGCTAAAGAATAACTGTACATAAATATTTTAGTACACTTTTTTAAGCATGGGTATTAAAATTAAAAGCTGTTTATTTGGATGAATTGTTCAAGATATTTAAGGGCAGATTCTGATGCAATTTCTAATGGCATAAATCAGGAGTAACGCAGTTCACTTTTATAGGTTTACTCCAGATTTACACTGGTGTAAATGAGATTGGAATCTGATCCTTATTTTTCTAGTCTTAAATTATTTCATAGTTTACAATAGTAGATTAGTAACTATCAGATTCTAATTCTATACAGATTTATATGGTATAAATTGTGTTCATAATACAGATAAATCAAAGAAATCTAACTGATAACCAGTGCCTGGTTTTGGATTTAAGTATTATCAGCCCTAAGAGGCAGTGTGAAATCCTGGTCCCATTGAACTCAATGGCAAAATGCCCACTGATTTCAATGGGACTAGGATTACGTTCTCTGTTCAGTAATGTGTTACCCTGTGGACAGGTGAAAAAAGGTCTTTGTTCTGGGTATTCAGGGTGCTGTGGCAGTAGATGTGCCACCTTCATACTGATTAGGCATCACATTCCTTCTTTTGTATTAATGTGGCATAATAAGCCAGACTTTATTACCAAGATAGAAAACACTTTATGCTGCAAACAATTCCCTAGTTTTTGAGAGGCTAAAAAAAGATGCTGAACAGTACTTTGCATAATGCTAGAAAATCATACTTTGTCAGAAGCAGCCAAAATTCATTTGGCACTTCTCGCTTTTCCATATTTATATATTCTCCCCTCATGCTGAGCTCTGTGGAGGGAGCTTGCTTAAAAAAACAAGGAAAAGACAATACAGTATTGCAGAATGTCTCATATCTCAGCACTGGAGATTCTGGGAGAACAGAAACACCTCAGGAAGGGTTTGTTTTCTTGTAGTTAGCTACAGTACACTGCATTTTAGTTTTCCCAGGGTTTGTTCTTGGGCTTTTTTTTCCATCATGTGCCAGCAATGCCCCTCTGCTATGTACATTGGCCAAACTGGACAGTCCCTACAAAAAAGGATAAATGGACACAAATCAGATATTAGGAATGGCAATATACAAAAACCTGTAGGAGAACACTTCAGTCTCCCTGGACACACAATTACAGATTTAAAGGTTAACATCCTGCAGCAAAAAAACTTCAAGACCATACTTCAAAGAGAAACTGCTGAGCTGCAGTTCATTTGCAAATTTGACACCATCAACTCAAGATTGAAAAAAGACTATGAATGGCTAGCTAACTACAAAAGCAGTTTCTCCTCTCTCGGTGTTCACACCTCCAGATCAGCTGTTAGAAGAGGTCCTCATCCTCCCTGATTAGAGATAACTAGGTCTTTCAGCCTGATTGAATTAACTTTATTATCTCTAACCTGGTTCTTGCCTACTTATTTATACCTGTCTCTGGATACTTCCACTGCATGCATCCAACGAAGTGGGTATTAGCCCACGAAAGCTTATGCTTCAATACTTTTGTTAGTCTTTAAGGTGCCACAGGACTCTTTGTCACTTCTGCAGGTCCAGACTAACACGGCTGCCTCTCTTGAGTGTGACTTTGGTGACTTGCGTAACCTTTCTGCCTCTTTATGTGCAAAATGGGGAGTGTTATGCTTAAACCACTATTTTAATATTTGATCTTTGTATTATCTAAATACAAAATTTTTATAAAATGTCTGTATGAGAAGCAGGACTTTTAAGTTTATTGCACAGCCTTGGGGAATCACACACCTTGCTTGTTGTTGCCACAGTTTTTCCTTGCACTAAGTGGAGAAGATCCTAAGTAGATGAGCCTGCTGGAAAAGGGACTTGTTTTTGCCCTTTGTTTAATATTTTGAGCGAATTTTTCGGAGTTATGGGAGCCCAGTATCTTGAGATATACCCGAAGTCTCCCCAGTAGAACAGATTCAGCTGCTTCCTTGAATAGTGCAGCTGCTCTGAGTAGCAGCTGCAGCCATGGTAGGGGGAGACAGGAGTAAGAGTCAGTCAGTTTCCTCCAGCAGAATGGAAGCAAAAATGCTTCTGGTCTAAGGGAGATAGCTAGAGGGACGAGAAACAAGTGGGCAGGGGGACAACAGCAGGTAGGTAAAAGACAAGAAGAAGAGGGCATCTACCAGTGAGAGGCTGAAACAGAAATTCCAGAATGGAGAATTGGACCAGACAAAACAGCAAGATAGAGAATGTCCCTGAGAAACAGTGAAAGAGCACTTGGAAATCTCCTAGAAAACAAATATGTAATTACAGTTCTGTAAAGTGTCAGGCTGATGTTGTGTGGAGAAGTACTGTGATCTAGTGTAGTCACATGTTAATTTTCTATTTGGGTATGAGTGATATGAGTGTTTGTAACCTAAAACTTATAGACTTCAAGGTCAGAAGGGACCATAGTGTTCATCTAGTCTGACCTCCTGCACAATGCAGGCCACAGAATCTCCCCCACCCACTCCAGTAGTAAACCCCTAACCTATGTCTGAGCTATTGAAGTTCTCCAATCATGGTTTAAAGACTTCAGAGTGCAGCAAGTGACTCATGCCCCATTCTGCAGGGGAAGGCGAAAACTCCCCAGGGCCTTTGCCAGTGTGCCCTGGAGGAAAATTCCTTCCTGACCCCAAATGTGGCTGGCGATCAGCTAAACCCTGAGCATGTGGGCAAAACTCACCAGCCAGATACCCAGGAAAGAATTCTCTGTAGTAACTCAGATCCCATCCCATCCAACATCCCGTCACAGGCCATCGGACATATTTACTGCTAATAGTCAAAGATCAAATAATTGCCAAAATTAGGCTATCCCATCATACCATCCCCTCCATAAATTCATCAAGTTTAGTCTTGAAGCCAGATAGGTTGTTTGCCCCCACTGTTCCCCTTGGAAGGCTGTTCCAGAACTTCACTCCTCTGATGGTTTGAAACCTTCATCTAATTTCCAGTCTAAAAAGTCACAAGAACATCAAAACGTGACATGTTAGTTTTAGAATATGAAACATGGCTTGGATCAGAGAGTTAGACAAGGAAGATAGAGATCCATCTACACTATCATACTGTAATCAAGGGCCTATGTTGTTACATGAACACTAGAAAATATATGACTATTAATGAAGAGGGTAGTATTAAGTTTTGTGTGTGTATGCGTGAGTAAATGCTGGGGTGAAAAGGACAAGTGACTGAACCATGTGTAATGTTGCAAAATGCAAGGTATAATATCTTCAGAAGGAGAATAATGACAGTGGTCTTAAATTGGATTACACTGTTCAGAGATTCTTCAGAATAAACATCATGGTTACCCTAACATGATCTGGGAGGAGGAGAAAGGTAGATTAACAATGTCCCAATTTTTGCCAATGTCTAAAACTACTGAGGAGATTTAAAGGAACCCCACCATTTGTGTACCTGAAATGCTTTTTTCTAGAGTTTTCTGTCAGTTTAATTTGCAGCATCAAAGTTAAACAAAAAATGACGTAAGTCACCTGTAAAATATTCCGTATGAGGTGTTTCAATGGCAAGAGAGAAATAATAAAAGTTGCACCTTGGTGTAGCATTTTGATTTCTGGGGGACCAAATAAATATGAGGATGACTGACAGTCATCAGTAATTATTTTTGTACGGAGCCTGCTAACTGTGTGTCAGATCCAACCTGTCATTTTGTTCTACTTGTTTCCTGCTGTGTCACCTGTGTGAAGCATTTTGTTGCTTCCATTTTTGCAGACAGCACAGCTGGGGATGTCAACACGTAATTTCCTGAGTACTCTTCAAGTGAAGAAAAATTAGCATCATTCTTCAGTAGCGCAGTAGTTTAGACAGCTTAAGACATCATACTTCTCTCCAGACTTCACTTAAATATGTTATTTTTGTATTACTTCATGATACTCTAAAAAGACTCACTGGCTATCGAATAGTATAATCTGACTGAGGTAACTAGAGAAAAGAGGGAATTTTATTTAGTGAGTGTTTTTGCTTTCCTTTTAATTTTGTATGCACGTGTGTTGCTAGCACTCAGTGTGCCAGTAACCTAGAATTCTGAGCTCATCACCTCCTGCTGAGAGTTTAGCAGAGGGAAAGAAGCATTGTTCAGGGTGATCACGTAAATATAAACAGTGTCCTCCATCTAGGCAGTGATTTAAGGCCTGCTTGCATTGAGAATGTAATCTTGTGTTTTTCCTTGCTCTGCTATAATTGAGGGTGAATGCTCCATGTAGGAGGCCTGAGTGCAAAATTTGTGATTTATGTGACTGATAAATTAGGGATGCAAATTTGCTTTTTCTAAAGTGGTATCTGAGGGCCAGATTCATAGGTGGTTTAAATCGGTGGAGCTCTGTTGACTTCATTGTAACTGTATGGGCTTACACTGGCTAAGGATCTGGCCTTGAAACATAGCCAGGATATATTGGACTGAGTCTGACCACGACAGATGACAGGGAATCCATTGGTCCCCTGTTTTCTTCTGTAATCTTCTGTAAAATAAATAAATAACCCACCCCAACCAACCAGAAAGGCCTTACCACTAGTCAGGACCAGATCTGAATTTTTACTTTGCTGACACACTGATGTAATTGTGTTTAAAAGATCTCGTACACTATTTAGATAAAATAACTTTTGGCAATCTATTCATTATAGCAAAACTATTGTGGAGATATGTTTTGTTCCATTGATCTGATGTCAGAGTGATGAAATAAGTGACTTTTTAGACCTTTCTAAAAATAGTCTATTTCCCAAGAGCTGAACAGAGTTGCATATCTTTTTAGTTTCTACACCTTGTGCTGCACTGAGTTAATACTATGGTTCCCTGCTCTGCAAGATGCACCCTATATTTTAGAAAAAGTTTCCTTCAGGTCTGTTAGCATTCTCTATATGACCATGCTGTATGCTTGGCGGTCTCGCAGACAGACACAGCTTAGTCCCCTTACTATGACCAGGAGTGAGATGGTTACTCATAGGCAGAATTTCTCTCTCTGGCAAAAAAAGGAATGAGGTGATGGTCTCTTTGGGTCAAATCTAATGTCCGGTGAAGTCAATGAAAGGATTCTCGCTGACTTAAGTGAGGCCCATAGTCACCAAGTTTTCCTGGTGCCAGTGGGTGCTCAATCACCCCTGCCCTGATTCCACCCCTGTCCCGCCCCTCTGACCCCCATTCCAACCCCTTCCTCGAAGTCCCTGCCCCAACTCTGCCTCCTCCCTGCACCTATTGGTCTCCTTTCCCAAATCCCCACCCTAGTCCTGCCTCTTCCCAGAGCACGCTACATTCCCCATCTTCCCCACTCCCTCCCAGCTGTTGCTGCCCTGAAACAGCTGTTTAGTGGCAGCAAGCGCTGGGACCTGGGGTAGAAGTGGGGACTCAGCGCACTGAGGGGAGGAGGCGGAGCAGAGGCGGAGGTGAGCTGGGGCGGGGGAGTTGCCGGTGGGTGCAGAGCATCCACCAATATTTCCCTGTGGATGCTCCAGCCCCGGAATACCTACATAGTTGGCACCTATGGTGAGGCCTATAGAAAGCAACAGCCATCATGCTTCCCAAAATGAATTCATGCTGTCAGTTTGAATTAATGCTGTCATTTGACTTTTACTATCAAGTAGATTACAAAGGAGCCATCATAGAGAACAATAAAATTTAATTGTTAACCACAATAAGTAGGAATCTCCATTTTTCCAGTTAAGCAATTGAATTAATTCAGTTGCAGTGCAATGCTCACAGTACACAGTGTTATGGTGGACATTTTGCTTTTCATAATATTGCGGTTATTTTCTCTGGCATACCTATTTTGCAATGTTAATGTTATTGAGGGTTCAGGAAACTATTGTTACACAGTTTGGCAAAGATCTGTGATACCCATTTATTCTTCACAATGAATTGTTACCAAAATTTGAGGGCAACTGTGTTAGTTTACCAAGATATGAAATGCTTAGACACTAAGTAAAAGAAGCTGCAGCCTATATTTTCAATAATGTGTAAATTGGGGTAGGAAATTGTATTTTTTCCAAACACATTTTTGTGGTTAGCATCCTAAACAAAAGCTGTTAGAAGCACAAGTCCCCTAGTGATTTACTGTGGGTTATCACAAGAAAGATAACAGTCTGTTTATATTGCTGTTGTCTTTTCAGTTGATATTGAGTGCACATTGCCATAGACTCTAGAGAATGACTAAGATTATACATGTGAAGCCAAATAATTATTCCTGATAGAGATAATGTATCTGCACTAGTGTATAGATAGTGGTAATTCTTCATGTCATTTAGATAGGAGATAAGAGTGTTGTAGCAAATGGTAGATGAATGGCTTGAATCACAACATTACACCGGAGAACACGGGGTTTGTACTAGTGATTATTAATACAAATTTATTTACTACAGAGCTACAATTTGCAGTGATTCTAAACTACTTTACCATGCAAAGGAAATTCAGTTCTTGATTTCACTGCTAAAGGTACTTTCCATTGTCCTTAATAATTTCCATTAATGTGGAGACAGAAGAGTGGAAGAGATGTTATATTTCCATAGCATTTATGCAAAGAAACTCATTCCTGCTGCCGTGCACGCTGGTGCTAGATAGAGGTGACATCTAGCGGGTGGAGTGAAATCCCTCCTTCTCTCAGCAGTGGGGAGTTTTTTTCATAAATGTAGCTGGAGCTTTTGATGTTCTCCTTCCCAGAGTAAATACATCCTAGTAGTTGCTGGGCTTCCTTATTTACTAGTGTTTATTTGTTTTCCTAGAGTGGAGTTATTCTATTCAGGAGCATACACTTTGTCTTTGACAGAGAAAATCTTCACTGTTGATGCATGCAAAGTAATGGACATTGATAGGAAAACAAATAAACTGCTTAGACACAAACATGACAAATTTCTAAATGAGCTCTGTCAGCTATTGAAATGGAAATGACATTGTGGACAGGCCAATGAGGACTTCTGCTCAGTGTGTCAGAAAAGGAAATAAGAAGCTATGATGCATAAGGAATAGGATGGAGAATATGATGGAAAATGTTATAATTTCAATACTGATTTCAATCATGCAGCTTTATCTGGAATATTGTGTGCACTACTGGTCACTGCATCTCAGAAAAGTATTTTGCAGAATTAGTGGTGGATAAGTGAAAGATGATGAGGACAGTTAGTGGCCTGGAAAAAGTCTTGTTTGATGAGAGATTGACAAGATTGGGATTGTTCACCTTCGACTAGTGGTGGGCAACCTGTGGCCTGTGGGCCGCACACAGCCCGTCAGGCGAATCCACTGGTGGATACCTTTATATGTATAATGAACATTCAGGATTATGATAGTTATTGGTAACAAAATTTTTTGGAAGCGATACTAAACCAATATCTAACTTAAACTAATCTCTGACTATTAGGGATCAGAATGAGACCTGATGTGGGCGAAAGGGGGTAAATTATACTGCATCTGCCTACTGTGGGTTCTTACACCTACCGTTGAAACATCCAGTGCCGACCGTTGTCAGATACAGGATTAAATGGACTTAAGGTGCTATCCAGCATGTCAATTCCTATATTATTATAGGTTTTCATTATGAACTGATTATCATATAATTTTGAAGTAAATATATTTATATATTAAACATTCCATAATATTTCTTTAATGCAGCCAAATAGATCTCTTTAATTAAAAGAATGACCCTGAAATGGTGAATGTGTGGTAACATACTGCTTTATTACCATGTTAGAACAACCTATTGCTAGTCTACCTATTTATTTTAAGATGTGGAACATGGGCACTGAAATTCTTTGCATGGCCTAGTGAATGATTCTTTACCTAGCAGCAAATCATTCAGCTAACCAGGGGGAAAGAAAAGAGAGAAAAAAGGCTGAAACGTCAAGGCTGAAGCAGGCACTATCATCTATGGCAAGTTTGGTGCTGCATTCATAAAAAATCTTTTGTAAAATGTGGCTCAGTCAGAAAATGTGGTTGTAGAAGCCCAGTCCCGAAGTAGGTCCATGCTTGATAGAAAGCAGACATACTGCAAGAGATGGAGAAAAATAAGTATCAGACTTATAAAATGTAATGAAAGAAACAATGTGGAAGTGTATCCAAATCGATACCCAAGCTACAATCTCCTGCCGCCATTGTAGTCAATTTAGTTTTGAAAATGTAGGAATTTGAACCTAAATAATTGCTTAGGGAGAAAAAATTTATAGAGACTGCATTTTGTCCATCCTGCATGAATATCTAATGATAGGTGAAGTAAATAGAACTGGGCAGACTGTAGAATCATGTATTACGTCTTTGGGCTGCTGTCATATGATGAGTCACCACAAATCCCATTCTTCTAAACTGATAAATAAGTGGAATTCATTACAGCTTTTTGACTGTTTATGTTTTCACTGGGAGGCTATTGATTTGTGGTAAGGCGACATTAATCTTGTGTCTCATTTGTCAGCCAGTAACAAGAACACCACACATAGAAATATAAAGGCTGAAAAAGAAGCAAGGAAGTGCACACACTGGAAAAGATCAAATCTTACCCCATTAAAATATTACCATTCAACTGTGAATGACTGGATTTAAGCAGCAAATTTGACCAGACTGACCACACAATGAACTCATCAGTGCTAAGACCCACCAGCTTGGAGTAGGGGAGGAAACAAACCCTACTCTGGATTTTAAGACAAATGCTTTGAAAAGCAGTTGATATTTATCAGGTGGTGCTACTGGTTTGGAGTTATTTAACTGTTCTGTATAAGTAAAAAAATTCTGATAAAGAACATAACAGCATAACAAAGCCAAAGCAATGTTGTAACACAGGAAGCCACAGATCTGAATCCTACTTAGGGGGAAATTGGTCAGGGTCCATCTTTAGATTCCTTAAGCCAAACTCATCCCTAGTGTAACTTTGAAGTCAGTGGCGTTACACTGGGGAAGAATTTGTCCCCTTGGCTCTGGACTGTCTCTGCTTTTGAAGAGATCAAAATAGAGATCCTGCTTGCTGTTTTGGCAGATTATCATTTGGGAATGGTTTATTTCAGTGAAATTCCCAAGACAATCCTATTCCATCCCCTCTATGAGTGGTCTCCTTCTTTTCCTTTTGTCTTCTATTTTCTTCGTTTCTCCTTTGTTGGTGTAAAATAATAATTTGCCAAACTACTGCATAGAAACAATAAGGTGTCTTCCCTCTACATTCTGGAAGTGTGTGTGGACATGATTAAATTAGGTCATTTTCAGAGTGACTTTAAAGTATCAGAGCGGTACATTGCCTTACACTGGCTATTGATGTCAAATGTGATAGGTCAATATTTGGCTGTCTAACTCTGGTCCCAGTTGCTAATATGCTTGTTTGTTCAGGAGAACCTGAGTAATCCACATACAGTACCATCACACAACATTGGTGGTCTCTCTTCAGCTTTTGGTAAAGATTTCATAGCACTGCTCTAGTGAGATCTCATGCTACCAAAACATATTTGATTTATTTAATAAAATGATATATTTATTAGTGCTTTTACAGGCATTTAATCTTCATTTTGCCCCTTCCTATCTGTACACAAATATAAAAGCATCTCTGTTAATATCTAGAATTATGTAAATGTCTGCACATCATGACAGAAACTGAACCCTGTCCAAACACCCCTTTTGGTAGAGGTTGGAGGGAAGATCTAGGCCTTGCATTATGCCTGAGGATTCACAAACTTGGGCTCCTTTGGCCCTGTGGTAGGGTTGCCAACTTTCTAATGGCACAAAACCAAACACCGCTTTCTCGTCCTCTGCCCCCGCACCACCCCTTCTCTGAGGCTCCGCCGCTGCTTGCTCCATTCCCTCCTCCCTCTATCACTCGCCCTCCCCAATCCTCATGCACTTTCATCAGACTGGATAATGGTTCTGGCTGGGGGTGTGGGCTTTAGGGTGGGGCTGGGGATGAGGGGTTTGGAGCGTGGGAGAGGGCTCCTGGCTGGAAGTTAGGATGAGGGTGGTATGGGCTCTGGAGTGGGGATGTGGGCTCTGGGAGGGACTCTAGGCTGGGGAAGGGAGTGGGGTGTTGTTCAGGGTCTCAGGGGTGCTTACCGGGGCTCCCAGAAAGCAGCCATCAGGTCCCTGCAGCCCCTAGGCACATGGGCAGCCAGGAAGGCTTTATGTGCTGCCCCCACAGCTCCCATTGGTTGCGGTTCCTGGCCAATGGCAGCTGCAGAACCAGCACTCGGAGGGGAGGAGGCAGTGTATGGAGCCTCCCTAGCTGCCCATGTGCCTTGGGGCCACAAGGACTTGGCGAACACTTCTTGGGGCCGCATGGAATTAGGGGAGTCAAAAGCTGGACGTCTGGCATCCCTACCTCATGCAAGAAGCAGTTGTTTAGGGATTACTCTCTGCATTTGCACATTGTGATGATGAAAGTGGTAGAAATATATAGGTAGATATTATACCCTGAGATTACTCATAAATAATT
Organism: Dermatemys mawii; assembly: GCA_007922305.1. Classification (NCBI taxonomy): domain Eukaryota; kingdom Metazoa; phylum Chordata; order Testudines; family Dermatemydidae; genus Dermatemys; species Dermatemys mawii. The sequence continues at coordinate 7,944,580 of ML677371.1, read as the reverse complement.
ACACCTACAGTGACGTTTGTAAAAATAAATGAATGAAGTACATTTTTGATACATTTTCATGTGTGTATACCCTTTGGATTAGTGACTCATATGTTCTACTATTATGGTTTTAGTTTTGACTTCACTGGGTGATGAGAAAATGTAAATAAGGCCCCCTCCCCAATTCTGAGATTGGCTTAAAAATGATGAGATAAAAAACAACTGCCCCCAAGCATTGCAAAAATCAAGATAAAATCACAAAAGTTTGCAACATTGCATTTTGCTTTCTTATGCATGCCCAGTCCTGCTCACTTTAAAGTCAGTGGGAATTAGGATTGGACTTCCTTTCTGATTTGTACTTGTAAGCAGGCAACATACAAAACCATGCTGTTTGACTAAACAGCAGAACTGAATGTAAATTTCAGTACCTTCCTATACTCACATTAAACCTGGCTAGTGCCACAAGGAAAACTCTTGTTGAATGTACCTTAGTGGGTTGTGGTTCTGATTGCCTTACTGTAATTTTGATCTTGGGTTTTCAGTTTAATTTATGGAAATACAGCTTGGAAGTCTGATTCTGCAAATAGATACACGGCCACTTGCTCCAGTGCCCAGCCCTACTGACTTCAATGGGATTTCACATTGGAGAAGGTGTTTGTATGTGTGGATCTGCTTACAGGACTGAGCCTATGCTAAAGCCTAGTCCTACATTCGCACAGGCAAGTAAAGTTTATTCCTGATATAAGTATTTGCAGAGCTAGGGTCTAATATACTCAGTGGCAGATTTGTCAAATATATTTGATTAGCAAATACAGCAAGTTTGAACACATTTGGACTTTTCTGTATGTGGTTACTGTACTGAAGCAAACTGACATAACGTGGAAAGAAAACAGCCCTGGTGTGTGGAATTCCCATTAAAATTCTTTTACAAGTTCCAAGTATACAAAATTATCTAATGGCAGATCTTGTTTTTTCCTTCTGAATTTTATGCACAAGCCAAAAAGAGGTAAGAAATCTAGGGAGGGGGAGCTTTCTCAGATAGTTTTATTTTATTTTTTTTACTGTTGTGTATGTGCTTTTCATGAAACCAAGCACTCTGTAAAACATTTATGAAAACAGGAGCAAACTTTTGGGGGTGAGGGAGAAGGAAAGGAGAGGTCGTAACCCAATGTCCTGATCTTGCAGCACTTACTTATATCAGTAGACTTATTCAAGTTGGTAGGACTGACCTCCTCAGACACACTTGATTACTCACCTGATAAGCAATTCCCTGATTAAAGTTTTCAGAATCAGACTCTAATATCTCAGTCCTTCAATGAGACTATTCCCATGACTAAAATTAAATGCATGCATAAGTGTCTGCAGGATCTGAGCCGAAGGCATTTGTTTGTAGATGCAGCAACGTAATATGTGTCCTTGAGGAGCAGGAATTACTGACTGCCCTGGAAGTTGATCTTTTTCAGTTTACATTAAAGAAAAGCGTTTTAAAACAGAACAGACAGATATTGGGGTATTATTTTACAAAGTATCTTTTACTGTATTTTAGCTCTTTTGACCAGGAGACACTTTATTGGATGACAACCTTGTTTGTTATGCCAGATTTCTCATAAGAAGTCAGTATTTTCTCGCTTGAGGGAATATGCTTTTTCTCTAACATTTGTGCCCACAGCCAATCCTTAAAGGTAGTGAGTTTAAACAACTATGGGATAGTTCTGAAGGTATTGGAAAAAATGAGTAGGTGCTCTAGATAAATTTAGCAAGGGAAGGTTTTCCCGACAATTAAATGAAAGGAAAAAAAAACCCAAGAAAGGTAATGCAGAGGGAGTTAAAATAAAAGCTTTGGTCACTACATCACAGTAAATATTAAAGATATCAGCTAGATGTATAGAAATACATTTCAGATATGCATACATTTAGCTTGTGTAAGGTTACTTTTAACTTGCGTTTTTTTACCAGGTCACACTCAGAGTGTACTTGCTCTGCTGCTCCATTATACATGGAAAGACAAATATGTCATTAAAGGGAAACTGGTAAAGAGCTTAGAAGAATAGGAATTAGGAAGCTAAAATGAGCATGATTTCAACCCTTTTTTCGACAAAATGACCTATTTAAGTTTGCCATATCCATCCCATCTACTTAGCAGATATCTCCAAAAGTGTTTCCATTCCATGTCTGTCTTAATCTTCAAAATAATGTAAGCAGTTATTTGGTCAAGGTAACTTTTCTCTATACAATTTGATCTACAGTTATTTCATAATATGACTGATAATAGTATTTAGCACCCATATAATATTTTTTATCAGTAGATCTGCAAGTGCTTTACAGGCATTGGTAAGTACCATAATATCTGCTTTACTGATGGAGGTGGGTAGGTGGGGCTCGTTAGCCTTGGAAGGCAGCCCACCTAGGAGAAGGAAAACTCTGATTTAAAACCTCTGCTGCCTTGCGGCAATACCCATTCATAGGAAGGCTTGAGGAGTCAACCCTGAAATCAAATCTGGAATCGGAGTCCCGAAGGCGGTCTGACACTGTTTTCAACGTCATTCCGGCAACTCCTGCAATGCCGCTGGTGCCAAGATGTATTGACATTGTCTTTCCCTTGTATTTATCAGCTGCGTGGAGAGGGGGGTTTTGCTGCATGGGCAACAGCTGTTCCTCCATATTACCTTGCCCAGGCTTGCGCCCTGGAGAGGATACTCCAGCTTCGCTTCATAGCATCGACACAACACAGGAAGCAGCAGTTTACCGTTTGTAAGCCATTTGCTCGATTGGCATAGAGCTGGCGCCAGAGGTTGCTTCCGACGGTGGGAGAGATTATTATGTCTCATTGGACAGCTACCGCCTGCTTCAAGCTGGGCAGCCCCCAGCCAATAAGGTGCTGTCCCGTCACAGTTCACTTGCTTCACTGGGTGCATGTGACTTAGGGTACGAGAGTACCTGACAAGTGGTCTGCGAATTATGCACCAGGTAACAACAAAAAATTAGTAAGGAAGAAACCAGCCCTCAAGTTAGGTTGCTGGAACGTATGGACTTTGACAACTGGTCTGTCAGAAGACCTTCAGACAATCACAGATGCTCGGAAGACCTTAGTCATCAATGACGAGTTAGCACGACTCCAAATCTACATTGCCTCACTGCAGGAGACACGGCTGCCAGACTTTGGGGGTCTCAGGGAAAAGGATTATACGTTCTTCTAGCAAGGGAAGAGTGCTGAGAAAGTCAGAGAGTATGGTGCTGGATTCGCCATCAGAAACTCTCTGTTGGGGATGATAGAACCATGCCAACAAGGAACTGAAAGACTGTTATCACTCCGACTTCACGCATCTACTGGGTCCGTCAACCTGATTAGTGTGTATGCACCAACACTCAACGCTACCAGGAATATTAAGGATGAGTTTTCCGACCAGTTAGACATGATTGTCAACAGGATTCCCAAAGAAGAGCACCTGATATTACTGGGTGACTTCAACGCCAGGGTGGGCGCTGACCACGATGCTTGGCCATCCTGTCTTGGAAAGTTCGGCATTGGAAAAATGAATGAGAATGGGCAACGACTCTTGACATTGTGCTCGTACCATGATCTCAGCATTATCAACTCATTCTTCCAGACGAAGCCTCAGCATAAAGTGTCCTGGAGACACCCTCATTCCAAGCACTGGCACCAACTTGACCTGATCATCATTAGGTGGTCTGCCTTGAAGTGCGTTCTGTTTACTTGCACCTTCCACAGTGCTGACTGTGACACTGATCACTCGCTGGTGTGTAGCAAGATGAGGCTCCAGTCAAAGAAGATCCACCGCTCCAGGACAGAGGGCAGATCTCGCATTGATGTGAGTAAGACCGCACACCTAGATAAGGTGGAGAAATTCACCCAAGCGCTCTCCGAGGTGCTGGACTCTGCGCCTCTGGGCGGTTGCGCCAAGGAGAGATGGGACTATATTAGGGACACAGTGTACAGCATCGCCATGAAAGTCTTTGGAAAGAAGCAAAATAAGAACAATGACTGGTTTGAGGCTAACTCTGCCATACTCACTCCAGCCATAGAAGAACGTCGTGATGCTCACTTGGAATACAAGCGATCCCCTAGTCAGAGGTCATTGCAGGCGTATAGGTCTGCCAGGAGCAAAGTACAGAGGCTAATGAGGCAGTGTGCCAACGACTACTGGCTCCAGCTCTGCCAGAGCATTCAGCTATCGGCTGACACTGGAAACATCAGGGGGATGTATGATGGCATCAAGAAGGCCATGGGACCCACAAAGAAGGTGATAGTGCCACTGAAGTCTGCAACAGGCGAGAACATCCAGGACAGGGGTAAGCAGATGGATAGATGAGTGGAGCACCGTTCTGATCTGTACTCCAGGCAAAACACCGTCACCGAAGCTGCCCTTAATGCCATGGATGGCCTTCTCATTGAGACTGAGTTAGACGAGAAGCCCACCATGGAAGAACTGAAGAAAGTCACTGAGAGCTTGTCCACAGGAAAAGCCCCAGGAAAGGATGGTATCCCACCAGAAGTCATCAAGTGCGGCAGCAGTGTCCTGCTAGAACACCTCCACAACCTCCTTTGCTGGTGCTGGGATGAAGGTGCAGTACCTCAGGACATGAGAGACGCCAACATCATAACCCTGTATAAGAACAAGGGTGATAGAAGCGATTGCAACAACTACAGGGGAATATCTCTTTTGAGTATTGTGGGCAAAGTCTTCGCACGCGTCATTCTGAATAGATTGCAGAAGCTTGCTGACAGAGTGTACCCAGAGTCGCAGTGCGGATTCCGAGCAGGGAGATCCACAGTTGATATGGTTTTCTCCTTGAGGCAATTGCAAGAGAAATGCAGAGAACAGCACAAGCCGCGATTTCTTGCCTTCATAGACCTGACCAAGGCATTTGACCTTGTGAATAGAGATGGGCTATTTAAGATCCTGGCAAAAATAGATGATCCACCGAAGCTGTTGAGCATGATCCAGTCCTTCCATGACGACATGAAAGGCACAGTACAGTATGATGGCTCATCATCCGATGCCTTTGACATTCGCAGTGGAGTAAAACAAGACTGTGTTCTTGCTCCCATATCATCATCATCATTATGCCCTCCACTCCTCTCAGGGTATGGGCCGCAAACAATAGGTTGCCAGAGAATTCTGTCCTGGGCCATTCTATCGAATCATCTTCCAGGAAGTTGGTCTCTGAATTATCTATTGCTTGCATTTCTGTAGCAAGTAAATTTTTACGGGATGGGGTTGCTAGCCCTACGCCCAACCCTCCTCCTTTTTCATCTGGGTTTGGGACCGGCATTGGCGGAGTTTCTTGCTCCCACGCTCTTTGGTATTTTCTTTGCAGTTTTGCTGAAACATGCCTTTGGAAACTCCACTGAGGGAGTTTATCTCCACACCCGGTCTGATGAGAGTCTTTTCAATCTGGCTCGATTAAAGGCAAAGAGTAAAGTACAGGAGGTTACCCTCAGAGACATGCTGCTGGCAGACGATGCTGCCTTGGTTACCCACACAGAAGTTGATCTGCAGCGCCTGATGGACTGCTTTGCCAGAGCTTGTGAAGAGTTCGGGCTGACAATCAGTCTTAAGAAGACCAATGTTATGGCCCAGGATGTGGAACCTCCAAGCATTGCCATTAATGACTACGTATTGGAGGTGGTCAATCGGTTCACCTATCTTGGATCCTCTATTATGGACAACCTTTCATTGGACTCTGAGATTAACCAGAGAATCAGGAAGGCCTCCACAGTCTTGGCTAGGCTGTCACAGAGAGTGTGGAACAATAGTATGCTGACCATCAACACAAAGGCTGCTGCGTATCGCGCCTGTGTGCTAAGCACTCTCCTCTATGCTAGTGAAACTTGGACCCTGTATGCCTCACAAGAACAGAGACTGAACACCTTCCACATGTGCTGCCTTCGTCGCATACTCGGGATCACATGGAGTGATCGAGTGACAAACAATGAGGTGGAACGTGCCAAGATCTCCAGCATAGTTACTCTCCTCCGTCAGCGCTGCCTCAGATGGTTAGGCCATGTAAGTCGAATGGACAATGGGCGGATCCCCGAAGACTTGCTTTATGTTGAGCTTGCCTCCGGAAACAGAGCTGTAGGATGGCCCCACCTTCACTTTAAAGATATTTGTAAGAGGGACCTAAAAGCTCTTGAAATCGATATTAACGAGCTCGCCAGGAAGAGCTCGCCAGGATAGTTCCAGATGGAGACACATTCTGACCACTGGACTGAAAACTGGCGAAGACAAGCTGCGACAGCTTGCCGATGAAAAGCGAGCTCAAAGAAAAAGGAAGCAGTGGCTCCAACCCATAGTCGATTCTGCCTTCAAACGCAGCAAATGCAACAGAGACTGCCACTCCCATGTGGGGCTCTATAGCCACAACAGACGCTGCATGACCAAACATTCCCCATGGGCACATATCCATCGTCTCCTGAGACTAACGGATGCCAATGATGGGGGCGGGGGTGGGGGGGAATGAGACACAGAGTTTGCGACCTGGTAAAGATCACATTTTGAATCAGTGGCAACCCATGTTTCTTGATTCTTAGTCAGTTTTCTAGTGTTTGAACCTTCCTTCATAAAAATTTCTGCTAACTTTTTGTTTTCATATTTTAAATTAGTTTAAATAGTCTTGCAAGCTCTGTCCTCATCAGAACTCTGTATACCACACATCAATATGTTCGCTTTCTGGCCTTCTCTTTAAAAATAACTCCATTTTTATATAGCTCAAATTCATGTTGTCTTCTGCTGTACCATTTTATAATATATTTTTTCTTCAGCCAACATGGAACTGGAGAAGGAACTGGAGATAGTGATAATGCCATTATTATTTTATTATTTGTTTTACAACTTCCAACAATGTGTTTAGTTTGTTTGTTTAGTTAACTGACACTAAAACCTTCAATACAAAAGAAAGGTGGGTTTTTTTAATGTAAAAAGCAAGCACATTTTTGGGATGTCTAAATAATATGGCAAAGAGCATTGGAGATAATATAAAGGAAATGTTTCTGACGTTATATAAGGGTCAAGCCATGTGGAATAATGAGTTATGGTAAGGCGACGAGAATTCCAAATGTCGTCTCACTAGTCCAGGGCTTGGCAGCCTTTCAGAAGTGGTGTGTCGAGTCTTCATTTATTCACTCTAATTTAAGGTTTTGCATGCCAGTAATATATTTTAACGTTTTCAGGAGGTCTCTTTCTATAAGTCTATAATCTATAACTAAACTACTGGTGTATGTAAAAGAAATACGGTTTTTAAAATGTTTAAGAAGCTTCATTTAAAATCAAATTAAAATGCAGAGCCCCCCAGACTGGTGGCCAGGACCCGGGCAATGAGAGTGCCACTGAAAATCAGCTCGCGTGCTGCCTTTGGCACACATGCCATAGGTTGCCTACTGCACTAGTCCATTATATAGTGGTAGAATAATTTCCTTCAATATGGAATATCAAGTATTTCTTCAATATAATTTAGGCACCCCATAATTGTTACCTTTCTTTCTGTACACAGTTATATTCAGATAATACAAATAAGTGCATACAATTGCATGTCTTTTATCTGTCATGATACAAGGAAAGCAGTTTCTTCCATTATAAACCCCCAAATGAAGTACAATTGAGAAAAGCCAAAATAGCAATAAGGGGAAAGCAAAGAACAAAAGAAAAAAAGGGAAAAAATGATAAGGTAAACCAAACTAAGGCACAGAAGGGAGGAGGAGTGGATAAAAAAGTCTGTTAGACATCATACAGCCCTACCCAGTGGTATTTGGACATTAGAACTCAAATATATTCCATATGCTCTTGGTTTTTATTCTCTTATTTTGTGATGAAAGTTTTGGTAGGTCCTGACTGTCAAAACTTACACAAATGCTGAATGGTATGCATGTGATAGGATTAATCCCAAACATTCAGTTAGGCATGTTCATAGATAATTGCAGAATCTGGGGCCTTAGACTATTCGGGCCTCATCCTGCAATTTGGTTTTCATGGGCAGACACCTGTGTCCTTCGTTACCCCTCCTGCTACATTTCACTACAGCTCAGTGGTAAAGGGACAGAGCCAGTTTGAAATCTAGTCAAATTAAAAGCAAACCAAACATTACAAGGTTAAAGAGGGCACTTTGAGTACTAAACCACCTTCTGTGTCCCCCTGTCAAGTTTGAGGGTTTTACAGCCATGATTTGGGTTGCTTTTAAAAATTGTTTTCCTCCTCTATTATGGTCATTTAATAATTAAGAAAATATGTCTGGCCTCCTACATGGTGTTTTTATCTATATATTCTAAAGGATGATCAGCTGAATTCTCCCTAGGGGGTTTGGTCAGCTGTGTCCTGAGAAGTCTCTGCTGGTTAAAGTTTGTTTTGCTTATCTGGGCCTTTTCAGTGTTTATTAGACCCCTTGCTGAGTGAAAGGTGTTTATATGAGTGCTGCCTGATGGGGTGAGACTTCTGGGACTTTCTTATAGTGGTCAGTGGATTGGGACTTGAAGCTCAAATTTAGGGCACACACTTGTAGTTAACTGCTGGGCCTCAAACACAGTCCTTTAGCTGCAGACAGATTTTCAGCAGAGCTTGACCTTTCATGGTGCATGGATGTCTAATCAAGTTTTGATATTGATTAATAGGAGTGGACAGTTTTCTAACAAACAAAAAGATTTAACTTAGTTTTGTTTTAGGATCCGGGCCTTACTGATTAAACAGCCTCTTAGAATTGGTTTGGTAATGTACAACTTTTTTGCTTTCTGTGTATATAAAACATCTTACTTCTGTTCCATTCTATGCATCCGATGAAGTGGGCTATAGCCCACGAAAGCTTATGTGGAAATAAATTGGTTAGTCTCTATGGTGCCACAAGTATTCCTCGTCTTATTTACGGATACAGACTAACACTGCTGCTAATCTTAAACCTGATCATACCAAGTTAGCATTTGCAGGATGACCCATTATTTTTACCTAGACTACCTAGGATATTGTTCTGTCCTGCTTTCATTTCTCTGTGGTTTGGTCCCATGGGGTGTGAATGTGTCCTATGCGAAATGCTGAGCATCTTCCATTTCCATTTAAGTGAATGGGAACTCATGTTGCTCAGTACCTCTCAGGAAAGCACTGTAATACACTGGATTGGGAACTTAAAGAAACACCAATAATGTGAAAATTAGTCAAATAAATAATAATTAGTTAAAAGTACTTTCTCCATATCGGAGACCTTGTGCCAATTTTAGTGGCTTTACCGTAGTATTTTATTTATTTAAAATCTTCCTTTCTCTCTTTTGCTGAACGTGAAAGAGCTGGACAAACAACAGAGGAAAACTGACTAAACATCAGCAACCATGAAACAGAGTGCATCCAAAATGTTGTGAGAAGCACAAAGTAAACAGTCTGAAACAATCATAAAAAATACTGGTTTCTCTAATCACTTCACGTTACAGTGTAGTCTTCAGGGATTTCTTGAAACAATGATAGGTTAAAAAAAATCAAATAGATCTTTTTAAAAGGTTGATATTGACCCATTCACTTGCAGCATACAGGAGGGGTAAATATATGAAATGAGATGAAGTAACAAGATTCTCTGGATGTTTAAGACTAGTGACAAGTAAAGTTCAAGTGAAATCTGGGATAAAAGCATCTGCCTTTTGAAAGCTTATAATATAAACTTCATAAGTTAGAGATTCAAAATTAGACATAACATCCTATATTATGGCAAGCAGTATTATAGACAAGGCCTCATGCACATTCACCGTATAGTCTGTGGCACTCATGTGCAGCTGATAGGAAATTTCATGAGAGCTTAATTTAAATTAAAAAAAATGAAATTTATAAATGAATAGATACAAAACAATAGATTAGTACAATACTTCCTGTTATATTTATTATGAAATTCTCCATCTGTGTAGGTCTGGAAGGCAGTTGGCATTGTGGGATAAAGATATTTGCTGGAAATTTCTGCTAAAATGCTTAACAATAAAATTGTACTGTCCTTCCATTTAAATGATCATCAGTAGTCTTCATAGTTAACACTCCATTGATTTGTGGTTGACCCCTTTCAGACCTATTATTTCAGGATGTTAGCAGATTCAAAAGACAACACTGCATTGGTTATAACTATGTTTCACACTTTCAAGATTGTTTTCACAACTAGAAAGGCTTAAAACATAGGGCCACATCTTCAGCTGATATAAATCAGCGGCCCATTGTTTTAAATGAAAAAAAAAATGTGTTTTAGAGCACAATTTTGCAGCAATGGGTAGAGTCAGTGGTAAATGTTGCAGCCATTTTTGATATTGCACTTTATATTTAAAGATTAATTGAAGTGATTTTAACAAATAAAAAATCTTGTTTAAGATTCAAAATCATTAGCCTACACTGATGTAAAGTCAAAAATGATAGTCTAATGCTATGTTTTTAAAAAAAGTTAGTTGAAGAATCCTTTCCTTCCTTTGGGCTTTATCCTGAGTGATGCTGTGCAACCTTAGCTCTCTGGGTCAGATTTTCCAAAACTGCTCTGCTCCTGTACACTTAGTGCACTGATTTTTGAAAGGAGTTTAGCAGATTGGAAATCTGTTCCCAATTATTGGTGCTGAGCACTTGAGAATCTGATCCTCATTAGCTGCTTTGTGAGTTGCAAATGCTCAACATCTCTCAGAGTCATACCCTTGTTTACCTGCCAAGTTCCAAGTTCTGGGATCCTTGTTTTCCCATGTTAGGAGCTGGTATAAAAATATGCAGAGAGCTGCATTCCTTACATTCCATGAGGCATTAATGATGTCACCAACTGCTGCAGGATAAAGACATAGTCCTGACCTCAAGTCCTGGCAGGTAAAATGTCTTTGAGTTTATATTTTTAAAGGCATTTATTTGTATTTTTTAACACCTGCTCATGTATTCAGTTAATGATTTAGAATCTCAGGTGTTTTTGTTTATTTAAAAACAGCATTTTGGTTCACCTTCAAAATACTACGGAATGCAAATTTCCCTTTATTTTTTCTGTAAGATGTCACAGTGCTCTCAGAGCTCGCTCTTTCTTTCCACCCTGCTTCAGTTTTCAGTTGTTCAAAGCTGATTTTAGTTTGTTTTGCATGTGTGATACATAGATGTTTGTTTAGGTGTGCCTTTTAATAGAAGCATGCCTAAATAAACTTGCCAACAGAAAGGAATGTAGTGCTCAACAGACCAGCATAATTAAGAAGCTGTAGCCCTCACTGTCACTTAAGACAAAGAGGCAGGACAGTGAAGCTTAAAGGGACTTACTGGAGTAGATTTCACTAATTCAAACCCATTTTACTGTCTCCTTGAATGAATCCGTTTTTGTGCTTCTGACCTGTGTTTACACATGGTTCAATGTGATGAGTGGTTAATTAGAGACACAAGGTACATTCCCACCAGGTTTTCAATCTATTTAACCAAAGAGGAATGGCTGCTTGTCTCTGTCTAGGTTCCATATTTCTGCGGTCCCTTTTTCTGTGATATCTGAGCACCTCACAAACATCAGTGAATTTATCCCCATAACAACCCCATGAGATAGGGAAGTATTGCTATCCACAAATTACAGATGGAGAACAGGCACAGAGAGATTGAGTGACTTGCCCAAAGACACAGGAAATCTGTGGTAGATCTAGGAATGGAACCCAGATTCTCTGTATTCGAATCATGTGTCTCAAACATGTGTCTCTCCTTCAGGTCCTGATTCTGGAAAGCACTTAGGTACATGTTGAAATCCATCTCAATTTAGGAAAGCACATATGCTTAACTTTGAGCATGGTGCATGAGAGCTGTCCTGAACAGATGATGTTTTCCTGAACTGGAGTCAAAAGTGAAAACCTGCGAAAGGAAAAATATCATAGCAATTTATTATCATTGCCAAGTAGGTTGTGCTTTTTAGAAGACCTTCATAGTAGAGTGTTTTGGAAAAAATGGCAAATTCATTTTCTAATATTAGTGCTTGTTTTTCAGTGGAGTATTACTCAGGGCCCAGTTCACTCTTCAGCTGCATACACTCAATTCCTGTTGACTTCAGTGCAAATTGCATTCAGTGCGAATCTCATGAGTGTATCTGAAAGGGGCATAGGACCAAATGATTTTTTTTACCATCCCCAGGGCTGTCCTGAGGCATATGCAGCTTATGTGGTTCCATAGGGCACCTGAAAGTTTGGGCTGGCCGCAGCTAGAATCCTCTCTTCTCTGGCTCCTCCCCTGTGCTGGGCCAAGCCGACCCTCCCTCCCAGTCAGCTGAGGGCTCCAGCCTCAGGCTCTGCTGCCCCTCCTCCGAGTAGCCCAGAGTGGCGGGGCTGGTCATTGGTGGCGCAGCGGCCCAGCCCACCTCCACCCAGAGCGGAGTCCCTCCCTGGACCCTGCCTACCTGTCGTGCTCCGTCTCCAGCAGGGGCTGGGCCAGGACAGGAGGAGCGAAACTCCCACGTGAGTCGAGGGATTGTGGGGGAGGGGAAGAGCCAGTCCGAGGGGAGGGAAAGAGTGGGGGGACTTAAAGTGACAGTGGGCTCACTGTCTCTCACACACACACACACACACACACACACACTGGCTCTCACTCCACATACACTCTGCCTCTCATAAGTCACAGTCCACCAACACAAATTGTCTGACACTCCCCAGCACACACACTGTCACACAGTCAACCAACATACATTCTCTTGCTCGTGGTGAGCCAGGAGGGGCTTGGGGCTAGAGGAGGGCCTTGGGCTCTGGCAACATGGAGCCTTCATGTGACAGCACGAAGCCTGCCTTGAGCCACTGCCTCATCATCTGCTGCGTACGAAGTTCAGTGTGTGTCAGCAGTTGGGGGTTGGGGCTCTGGGGGTACATGGGCGGCCCTCAACACACCGTGGTCAGTGGTGTCGGCTGGGGACTGTTTTCAGTAGAGCATAGGGCCATCAGTTTAATAATACTGCATAAGGGCCCATAAATCTTAAGGATGGCCCTGACCATCCTCCTTAACTTTTAGAGAACAGCTACATTCTTGTATATCCTACATTAGATGTTTGCTGACGTTAAGTGATCTAAACTGGTCACTAAGTTTGAATAGTGCCTTAAGAAACAGATTCTAGAAATGTAGGATTTGCCACACCATCCTATGCCAGTAGGAGACAGACTTCAGTCCTCTGACTCCTATAGTGGCCAGTGACTGATTTTCCACAGGGATGTGAAAATTCACCAAATGTTGGTAGCCAGTTGTGCAGTACTGTATGCTATAGTGATCAGTGTGTCTTCAACAATGACATTTGATGACATTATTATTCTTAAATAGATGTTTTAGGCAAAGATTTGGGTTCATGGTCAAAGACAAGGATAGAATTTGATCTTGGATTTGATGGCAACAAACTCTTGGGAGCTGTTCTTAGGAGATGTATTTTCTCCCAAGTGGTTGGCATCACTAGATTTGATCCTCTAGAAGTGGCAGTCTGATGAGATCAGTAGTTTGCATGAATTTTCCACTATCTTGAGCTGAAACCCCATGAAACTTCAACTGCATCTGAATCAGCATGTTGGTCTTTTCCCCATTTTTGATCTGACTCATGGATTTTCCATGGAAATTGCCCTTCCAGGTTCAAGTTATATCTCATCTTTGCTAAAAATGCGGTTTGCATCCTTGCAAGATTTCAGGGTACTGAATATACTTAGCACTGTGCAAAAGCATCTTTTTTTCACTGCATGGAAAAAAAAGTTTGCCTGAGAGTTCTCTTTGCAGTAACCTTGAAGTAATTCTAATTTTTTAACTCAGTAGAATCTCATAATGCAAATTATTTCTCAGCTACATATAGATGTTAATCCACTGTAAGTCAGGAAAGAACTTGGAGGGGGAATATAGTGTTCCTCTTCTTCCAGCTTCTCTTCATATTTTGCAAGTTACCTTCACAAGAGTGAGGGCCAAAGGCTCGAACCAACATTTTCAAATCCACAAGTAGGCTCTTAAATAAAAGTGCCTGAACTGCAGAGATCTCACAGCTCCCTCTTCAATCTTGTATGCTTCCACATGAACAGCAGCAGAAAAGCTTGCCAACCTGGAATTCAGATCTCTAGGGATGGGAATGGACTATGGCCTGAGTGGTGCTTTACAGCCTTAAAGGCACATGGCCAAATCCTGAGCCATCGTGCATAGAAGCACAGGAAAAATGGTCCTGTAGGTAAGACACTGGACTAGAACAAAGGAAATCTGTGTATTCATTTCAGCCCCACCATATTCTTCCTGTGTATCCACTTAATCTCCTCATGCCTCATTTCCTCATCTGTTAAAAAATGGAGAAAATAGTACTTCCTTTCTCCCACCCTTTGCTTGTTTTATTTATTTAGATCATAAGTTCTTAATTATTATCTATACAATGCATAGTATGATGGCGCCTTGAAGGCACTACTGCAATAAAAATATTAACAAGGGAGTTCTGCATGCCCATTATCATGTGGCAGCCTGCTCCAAGCCATTCTTCCCTGTATTGACAGGATGACTCTTGTGACTAATATATGTTAGTTTTCCTCCCACGTCTGTTCCATGAGGGAAGGAGTTTGCCCTCAACGTATTTGATGTCCAAGAGAAGTGAGGCATATACTTCCATTAAAAAACATAAATCATGTTGAATAAAAAAAGATAGGAATGGGTGAAGTGTTAATATCTGGATGTGTAAATATATGACTGGTAGGTGGCCTATGTACTGTTTCTCCAGCCTCCTTCTCCAGCCTAATGCATATATGACACTTTCCAAAGAACCAGTAATCAACATGCTCAGTTCTTGCACTACTGGTCTCAGCTAATCTTTCTAATGTCTCAAAGTATAATTATGCCATTAATATGCTGAGGATAACGCAAATACAATAAACTGATCTTTTGACAGACCTTGAATTTTTCACACATCATATAATATCCATCAAGCTGGGACAATCTGTCTTATGTAATGTGCTATTTTATAATCTGGGTTGTTGCCTATAGTTTGTGACCAATTATTTCTGCCCTTCCTAAACCAAGCCTCTTTATTCAACCCATGTTGTGCAGCTTATTTCAGTCTTGCCCTTGAAGTTGATGGCACTGTGCCTTCATGTGGAACTGACTGATCTTTTTTGTCTATTTCTATGGTAAATATGGTAGCTAGGCACTTGAAAATGGAAACTTTTCTGTTTCTGGGCCATATGGACCATAACAGGCACGCAGTTCCCTTAGGTCAATTATTTGGATGTTTTTAAAATCAGTCCATCTAATGGCAGTGCTGTTACTGGTATCACTTCTGATAGTTTGACACTGTCTCCCTTGTATATGGACTGAAAGGATTTCACCATGCATCTCAGCGAGTGACTCCCATTGTTTATGGTTTATTCTAACAGAATGGCACAGAATTTGGACCCAGAATCCAAACACACCTGAAATTTGAGAAGGTTTGATTCTAGATTCAGGCTTGTTGACCTTTGTGCCCTATGGACTACAGAAATACTCATCTGAATTTTGGGGGAAATATAGATTAGGAGCTTATTGATCAAAACTTACCTGCTCAGGCTCATTTCTGTTTCATTCTAAAATTGTACATAGACTAATCCCACCTGACAATGCTACCTAATAAATCAACCTAAATGTGGGCGAGAAACTGAATCCTTGGGGATGCTAACCTCTGTTGATCCTGCCTGGAATGATCACTGTGATCCTGTAGGAGATGTCATCATTTTCATATACTTTTCTTTTGATTTTGCTTTGATCTTGTCTCAAAGGAGAGTTGTGTTGCTTACAAGGAAATGCCCATCTTGAACTAAGATAGATGAAAAACAGATCAACTGCACACATCTGGCTGCAGAGCCTTTGGCCCTTGTAACCAAATTCTGAAGTCTAAAGTTCCCCCAAGACCTTTGCCATGTCTAAAAACTTATGAGCTTTACAGAGAGATCTAGGTGTTCTCTCAAGCAAATATTAATTCTTGGAGTTTGCACAGAGATGAGGAACTTTCCATGTCATACCTAATTAGCTAGATCCAGTCCATAGGCCTTCATGTCATTTTGTCTTATTAGGTGTTTGTACTTCTATGAAAATTCCTTCCTCATTCTAATGTGTGCCTAAATGTTTAAGGCAAGGCAAGCAATAAATTAGATCCAGAAACCAGTATTGACCAGCGTGATAAGGGTTAGATTCTCTGTCCTTGAGATGAGAGAATTATGATTCAGATAGAAACGTAAGTTTCTCTCACTGATGCAAAATGTAGCTACTCCTAAAGTGGGGATAGGAGGAGCAGGGCAGACCTAATTTTTTTATTAAGCAACAAGTAAATAAAAAGAATGAATA
The DNA here is from genome assembly GCA_007922305.1 of Dermatemys mawii. Taxonomy (NCBI): domain Eukaryota; kingdom Metazoa; phylum Chordata; order Testudines; family Dermatemydidae; genus Dermatemys; species Dermatemys mawii. The sequence goes on along the minus strand of ML677371.1, from coordinate 7,928,333 downwards.
GGTTTTCACTTGCTATAATGCAGTAAAATGGGACATGTGACGGCGAAATACCCAGTATACTCTACTTCCTGTTCCTGTCACGGCAGAGTCGGCTGGGTCCACACAGCTTGTTAGACAAGGGCCATTTGCTTTACTTCCATCATGCTGCATCTTGGAGAGGTGTGGGTTTGGGAACTACGGGCAACCACCTACTGTTGACAAATGGAACATAGAAAATCATTGCTAGGCCCTGCCACTGACCCTTTAAATTACACAATTGCCCTTAGCAATTTCCACCCAGACCTGAGTTTTCTCAGTTGCTTGGGAAACGTAGTGAGACACTGTTGTAGTAACTAGAACAGAAATAACAAAAAGGGCTTGCTGAATTACTGGAAATTGAATGGTCACTGTCTGACTTGGTTTGGTGCTGTATTGTCAGAATACTTTGGAGATGAGGAATGATTTGTGGTTATGTTACACATCACTACACAGCTTTTGCTATGAAAAATCAGCCCAATATGGACAGACTTGTGCTCTGATCACTCTGGAGTTCCATTCTTCCAGAATTGGCTCTGATCCGGAGAGATTTTTTTATGAATTCTTGGTGCTCAGAGTTCAATGCACTGGATACCAGACTCCAGCTTGGAATGTTTTAAAAAAGAAAAAGCTTTAATACAGTTTTTGAAAGGCCACAGATTCCAGAACCAGAGGGGACCTTTGCGATCATGTAGTCTGACCAGTAGAACACAGGCCATAGAACCCAAAGTAGTAATTTAGTGAAATGCCAGCCAGTGTAAAAGGGGAAGAGGAAAAATGTGGCTTCACCATCTCGACCTAATAAAATAAAGTTCTTGCTGCTGACTGTTGGTCCTCTTTGCATATGCCGATATTTTCTGACTTTATCTTATCCATTTTGCTGCATTTAAAAGAACATGTAGAAGTGACAAAAAGTCCTGTGGCACCTTAAAGACTAACAAAAGTATTGAAGCATAAGCTTTCATGGGCTAATACCCACTTCATCGGATGCATGCAGTGGAAGTTGTGTATGAGTATATGGGCAGTGTCTTCCCGTGTGGCTACAGCTAGCCTGGGTCAAATGGCTTAGGCTTGCTGGACTCGGATTGCAAGGCTAAAAATCACTGTGTAGATGTTTAGGCTTGGGCTAGAGCCTGAGGTCTGGAACCCTCCATCCTCACAGCATCCCAGAGTTTGGACTCCAGCCCAAGCCTGAATGTTTTCTTTTTTCTGCCTCAGAGCTTGAGCCCCACAAGCCCAAGTCAGCTGACCCAGGCCAGCTGCAGTTTTTTTATCCTTGTATAGACATAACCCAAGAGGGCTTTCTCCAATCTAGTCTCTTGTTTACTGACTCTGCCTTTTCAAATGAGAGTACTGCTTGGGGTATATAATAGCGATTATAAAGCTATTTTAAAGTTTGTTTCAAAGATTTTTACTTGCTTTAGCACGTTCCCAACCCTTAGAAGCTCATAAGGAGCCCTGATTATACTGAGTGTTTGAAAGAAGTGGTTTCCCCCAGGACTTACTGTGCTGCTAGTTGGACAGTTCTGTGAAGTCATGTTAATCGCAGTAATTTACAGTTCTCTGCATCTGTGCTGAGTTGTTGGGAAGGCTGAGAGTAAGAGGCACAGCTGATTTGCAGCTTACCTCTTCTTTCTCTGTTGGCCATTCAGTAGGGAGTTCTGTGGTGACATTGCATTAGGATACAAATGTTGTTTCTTTTCTTTTAAAAAAGAGCCCTCCTATTTCACTCCCAAGAGGATTCTAAGTTCCACAAGGCAGTGTGGGTACAGTAATTTGGGTGGAGTTTCATAGCAAAGGGTTATATTATCAGAAATCTTTCTAAACAGAATGCATTGCAGTTTCCTTTTATTATAATACTCTAAATTTGATAGTGCCTTTTGGTCCCCGGAGATCCAAAGCACACTCCAAATTGATATGGAAACTATTAGGGAAACTTTCATCCACCAATGAAGGGGCAGCCTTTTCTGCTCTTTCAAAAATTGGATTTTTCATGGCCACAAGTGGGTCTGAACTTTGGTTTGACATATCATCTGAAAAACAGCACAGTGTTTTAAGCATGCTGAGGTATTGGTTCAGTTCTGCTGGAGAGGAGAGAGCAACATCTGCAGAATCATTGATATTTCTTTCCGGAGCACCTACATGGATCTTGGATGTCTCTGATCCAGCTAGTTAGATCTGTCAGAATCACAACTCAAGGTTTTGTAGTTGCAGTGATTGAATGAAATGGACTGTACACAATTTAGAGTGCGCTAAATACCCATACACAACTTTAAAGAGGCCTTTCTTGTCTAGTGGCTGTTTTGATGAATCCAGAATGCAGCAGAAAAACCAGACTATAAAACTCTACTCTGGGGAAAGAGTTGTTAAGCCCTGAACAAAATGGGAATGTAATTTTATGATGCTCTTAAACCCAGCATCATAATTCAGGTTCTAAACTTTATTGGAGAAGTTGTCCAGGTGCCTTGCTCTTCATTGATATGACTGATAAGAGCTTAACTGCAAACTCCTCCAAAGTGGAGTATGTACATACAGCAAACCCCAAAGACTGAGCATTGCCAGCAGTGATATTCTCTTTCTGTCCGTGACTTTTCTTTGTAGAAAGTATTGTTGGAAACTTCAAGCAAAATAAATGGACTGTGATGGAAAAGGGAAGCTGGAAGCTTTCCAGGATTAATAGCATAAGAGGTGTAGTATTTCAGACTTAAATTACCTTTTTTTTAAAGGAGTGAGAGGGAGTGTTGTACCAAGAAGCTGTTGGCTAGAGGATTTATGTGTTGCTGTTATAGTACCTACAGTATGCGGAAATGTTTTTATTTACTTTGAAAAAAAATTAGCAGCTATTTTAATGCAGAGGATTAACCACAGTTGCCATCTATGCAGTGAGAGAGCATAGGATAACGAGATGAGAGGTTTTTTTTGTAGAATGGAAATGAGCTAAAAGGACAAACAAATCAGTCAAAATTGTTTTGTTTACTGGTTCCATAATATTGAGTAACAGGGTGGAAAATCAGCTAATCTTTGCTCCTCTAATAAAACACTGTAATCTTATACACCAATAACTTGATTATTGCCTCCGGGTTATTCTGTATCACTTCTCTCCAGTTCCCATTCCAGCTAACCCTACATTTATTTCAGAAAAGCACTTAATTAAATGATTAACTACATCCCTACTCAGGACCATACTTAGGTCTTGGATATACTGGGGGGAGGGGTTTTCGAACTAAGATACGCAACTTCAGCTATGTTATTCGGAAAACTGAAGTCACGTATCTTAGTTTGATGTACCTGGCTGTCCTCATGGTGGCGAGTCGAGCATGGCAGCTCCCCCGTCGACTCCACTTACTCCTCTTGCGGAGCTGGAGTTCCGGAGTTGACGGGGAGTGCGTTCAGAGATCAATTTATCATGTCTATATGAGACACAATAAATCAATCCCTGATACATCGAACATGACCCGCTGATCTGGCAGGGAGTATAGATGTACCCTTAGACATATGCTTAAAGTTAAATGAGTGCTTAAGTGTTGTTTTGAATAGAAATGCTCAGACAGGTTCAGGTTCTGCTCTCCCTCCATGTTTAGCAAGTTGAGCAGGATTCTATTAACTGCCTCAATATTTGACCAGTCTTAAACTATTAGAAACATACTCTGGATTTTACCTCTTATTTTTTAAAACTACTGTCCTGTGGGTGAGAATCAAGAATGTCTGACACAGTGCATGATCATGTAATATTTTGCTGCGCTGCTATGGCAGACAGCTCCAGAATTCTGCTGATTCATCTGTACATTCATAGCTAACGCTCAGGATATAGCATAACCAACACTATCCAGTATGATTGCCTGTTCTATGTCTGACACAACATGAGGAAGCAGTGTTTGTAAAATGGAATGGGGTCTAGCGAGTGCAGAAAATCTAATTAATTTCAAGATAAAATATTACCAACAAAGGAGTGTCGTTTAAAGTTTGTTGTATTAAAAATGTTAATCATTTATCCCTTAAGGAAACAGCAGTGTAGACAGATGAACATAGAAATAGTTTATTCTTAACTTTCCCTGCCCCATCTAAGTTGAAACGTCCCTTGGAATTGGAACCATATTCTTGTTTCAGTTTCACATATATTTCCCCTCTCAAGCCCAGTCTGTCTGTAAGTGGCATAGTGGATTCTTCAAGGTTCACAATAGTGAATCTGTGCATCAGTAATTTGTAGTCTGGACATAGACGTCTTGGTGTATGTACATTTTTTGACTTTGACAGTTACTTGGATGCTTTTTAAATAGAATGCACTACATTACATCTGTTTGTGTGACAGAGCCACCAGGCATGGTGGCCACATACTGATTTTTTTTCAGGGGACTAAAAGATTTCTCATTCTGAGTGATTTTAACAGCTTTGGCTGACATTCACTCTGAAATCCTTGCTTGGTTTAGTCAACATGAATTTCACCATTTGATGAAAAGGGTTTGCTGATTGCATGGAAGTTAGTCTCTCTTTACCAAACCTAATTGACTCTCAGCAGAAGAGAGGACAGTGAACACTGTTTGCCCCAGTGAACTGGCAATTCATTAGAGCGAGAGGAAAAAGGATGGACTAAAGAGCTTTTTCAAGTTGATACATAATAGTTTACTACTTCTTTTTTCTTATAAGAATGCCATTTAAAATAAGGGATTTTTTAAAGATGTTGCACATAAAAATGCAAGGCATTCATGTAAATTTTGAAATATTTTCTTAATTATTCAGTAACCTCGCAGTATAAAACACCAGCCTTAACATATTGGGCAGTGGAAATTGCACAAATAATTGTTGTCCAATTTTGTTTTGGAACATTTATCTAATTATTTTATGACAACTGAATTAAGTGGTTTTTTTAATAGAAAACTTCAGTACTGACACTCAGCAAACTAACAAGGCTGGACTAAAAAATTCTAATAATCGACTTTGAGTGGCCAAGATTTACAAAAAAAGCCAAACTAAGAGACTGTGAACACCGTTGGATCATTGCTACAAATAAGAACATAAGAACATAATAATAATAATAATATATATCACAGGTCTGCAGTTGCAGTAAAGTTACATGCCCAAGGAGATTATGTGGCACGTATTTACTGTGTAGAAAATGATTTTTGATAGTGTGAATAGAAAATAGCCATGCTTATCAGAAATTGTCTGAGAACTGAGCTTCAGATCCACAATATACTTGAATAAGGGCTAACCCCTATGTTTAACTTCAGTTCAGATCCAAAATGAGTAAGAGTGTACCTTCTATTTCAGATGCAACTTAAATCTTGCAGTGATAATCATTCTTATGAGATTTTCAGCATATCACATGAACAGATTATGAAATTTAGAGCTGTGTAGTCTCCAAAGTTCTTTTGATTTGAACACCAATCCCAAAATGTAGGCTAAATCAACTCCAGATCTTAATGTTCAGCGGCCCTTCTCAAAAACGTTAGCATGATGTGTTACTTTTTTTTGATATTTAATATTTGGCAATCAGAAGACAATGTGGCATTTCAGAAATACTGCATTCAGTGCCTATGTATGCTAGTGGATATGCTGCGTATTAAGTTATCTCAACATTGAATCTGGCCTGATTCCACTCCAAACATAATGTAGAACACTGGGCTAAGTAATTTATTTTCAGATATCTTCTCTTTTTTTTTTTCGAGTCAATAAGTGAAAATAATAGTTCACTTTTAAAAATATGGGCTGCTGTTTTGGGTTCTTTATCATAGGAGGCTGTGGAAGAGACAGTGGAATGTTTCCATAACTTTAAATTTTGCCAATACATTCCTTGGTACTGGTGAAGCATGGACTCCTGTTGTGAAACACTTTTCCAAATGATTATATTAAAAGGAATTCATTAGGCTGGCTTGTTTGGTTTGACAACTTTTCTTGTGTCGGTGCTTGTTTTTCTTCAGTAAAACTGCCAAATGGTTTCTGATCAGCCTTGTGCTGATGCAAGTCATCTTCTATGACAGAGCATTGGTTGACCTTAACACTTTGGAGACTGTGGCCACATAACCTCCACAACAGATGTTTGGCTGTCACCAGCCTCAAAATTGCTGGCATTGTAGGGGTTAAAACGGATTGCAAACCTCTGAGACATGTAAGTCTTCTAAATCTAAACAAATTTGCTAGAGATTAAGTCCCAAAGTGTATGAATTTCATGTAGTAGCAATCCCTTCCTTTTTTATTAGGTGAAGGGGTTTAATTTGGATGAGTGAAGTTTGTCTTGTCATTTCTTTAAAAGACAGATGAGGGGACCTGTGTCAGTAAGGTTAATTGAATGAAGGGGATGACTATATAACAGATGTTTTAGATATACAGTATTCACACTGTATTCTGTGCCTTTTTATTGCCAGTTGACAGTATTTTTAGGTGTAATATTTGGTGTCATATTCTGCACAAGACAATCTGTTTGATGGATTGTTGCATGGACACAGAATGCAGACAATACTATAGTCAGAATAGCTTTCTTCTGCAGTAACATTCAGCAGAACACCAAGAAGATCCCTCACACCACTGTCGTCATTTAATTGTAACACCAGATATCTTCCCGCTTCCATCGGTGCTTCATTTCTTAATCTTCTTACCTATGCTGACTTATTTTTCTGATGGACTCTCTTGTGAAAATCTTGGTTTCAGCTGGGTCACTATTAAGTATACCTTTGGGATACTTCCACCTACTTTCTTGGCAAAGAATGCAGGGTTGTTATTCAAACCATACAGGCTACCTAACAGGATGGATAAAAATCAATGCTTTGTTTTAATAAAAAAAATCAGATTTTCTTTATTTATATCAGATTTTTGATAAGATGCTTTTTAAGGAAAAAGCCTAATTCTAGAATATGAGACACTATATTCATGTAATATTTAACAAAAGTTTTGTAGATGAGTTCCAATAGTTCATGGATTAGGGACCCAATCTTACAGAGTTCCAGGCGCTTTTGTATAGATTATTTAGGTTAATGTTTCTATATAGCCAATGGGACTTAGTGCTCAGTCTGGAAGATGTCATCAGAAATGCTTTGTTTTGTAGTTCTCAAACTGTGAATTTGTATCTCCAGAGATAACATGCTTGTTAACATCAAAAACAAAAACAAAAAACAGCCAATCAAATAAATAAATAATATATGGAGAGAGGTGAGAAATAACAGACCTCAACCTTGTTGTCTCTCTGCAAATTTGTGTAAACAGCGTCATTCCCTTGCCTTGCTCTAAAAGTGCAAAGTTTCAAAAAGTTCAGTGAACAGAAGATTGTTGGGGGCGGAATAGATCTGGACAAGGAGAAGAAGTATGGAGATAAATGTGAGAAGGGAGGGACAGACAGTAGAAACAAAAGTGAACTGCTTGAGCAACATATTCCAGAAGTCTTGTGGTCTTTCTGAGGCCATGGTTACACTTCCAACTTTATAGCGCTTTTGGTTATACCCGCCTTCGGAGACAGCTCCAGGGAAAGCACTCTAGCATGTCCACACTGACAGCCACAACCTCACTAGCATGGCCACATTTGTGGCATTTGCAGCAGCACGGGGAGTGGTACATTATGGGCAGCTATCCGAGCATTCAGCTGGCTGCAACATGCTTTTCAAACGAGGTGGGTGGGGCGGAGTGTGTTGTGTGTATGCAGAGGGAGAGAGCGAGTGGATTTTTGGAGTGCTGAGAGTGTGTCAGATTAACCTAACTGTCTTTTAAATGCAGATCCTGCTAATTTTCTGTTTCTCACTCATTCACTCGGTAAACATTTGCATTGTTGATTTGCCGAGATACAGATAAGCTCTGAAAATGTACTTCCGCATTCCTCCAGCTGAGTTCAAAACAAAGGGAGGAGAAGTCAGTTGGCTTCAGTAGATTGGGATGTTTCCAGAGATCACTCAAAGCGCAGTATTGTTACTACCCGTTTACACTGGAGCTAAAGCATATCACTCTGGCAAGGGAGGATTACCAGGACCGCTATAACCGCAGACTTATAGTGCTCTATCTGCCTTGCCAGTCTGGACTGGTAGTAAGTTATAGCGCGCCTGGTGGTTTTATAGCGCTATAAAGTGCCAGTGTAACCAAGACCTGAGTGTAGCCTTTATTGATTTGAGACCTACCATACCATTCTCTCACTAGAAGGGAAAACCTATAATGGCAGCAGGTCATAAGAGAGACCCAGTTTGGGAATAAGAACCATTCACAAAATATATGGTTGCTGTTGTTGTTTTAAAGAACACACCAGTCACACCAGTGAACTGGTGGAAGTCACGTAAGCACTTTGATTCAGAGACTGTTTAAGTGATAATCTCACTTTTAACAGCAATAGCTGCTTCTGCCAGTATAGAAAGAATGTTTTCTTCTTTTGGACTAATTCATTCCCAACTGATAAATTGTTTGGGACCTGAAAAAGCAGGAAAGCTTGTTTTTCTTTTCCAGATTATAAACAAACAGGAAAATGAAGGTGAAGACTACTGAGTTAGCTGCAGAAGCCAATATTTTATGTTTCTCGTGTTGATCTGGCTGACAAAGTCAATTTATTTTTTTTTAAATTTCATTTAACTATTTGTTTTTAATGAAAATTTAACAAAAACAAACCTGATTAAAAAAAGCTTGAATGTTTAACTACATTCAAAAATTCATCTGTTTGTTTTGCTAAAATATTATGTTTGCCGTTGAAGAAAAAAAATCCAGAATACATAATGTTGTTGTTTTAGTTAAAGAAAACAATTTAAATATCTGTCTGGTGATGTTTTCCTCCTAATACAGAATGGCAAGGAAATCCTCCAAATATTAATGATTAACCTGTTGAACTGGAGATAGTTCACCTCCCAATGACTTCATAAATATCTGCTTCAATTACCTAATAAATGAAATAACCAAACAATCATTCATTTTCTGATATAACTATAAAACTCATCTGAAAAGTTTTCAAAATAAATCACTTAAAAATGTATAGTATGTACGTTCTGAAAATGAAACCTACATCTATCTCGGAGTTGTGAGGAATATGTATTAAGATTATAACAACTAACAAGAATGGACTTTTATGTAGAAGTCCATGATTAAATCAAGTCTTCCTGACTAGTGATTTAAATCACATACACCCTGCTACCTAATATATAGGCTTGATCTGTTAAATTACAGTTTATTTAAAATTGACAGCTAGGATTCTCAGCAGGAATATGCCAGCTCAGTATATTACTCCTGTGTTTGAGTCATTACATTTACTCCCAAAAGCTTCCTGTTTTGGTTTGAAGATCTTGCTTGTGATTTTATAAACTTACTTCATGGAGTGGCGTGCTTTGTATATTTTGGGATTTCATTGCATTGTGCTCTTTAGTGTAGTAGCCATCAGATTATTTTTTTTCCTGAGCCTCAGAACCTCATTGTCTTTTATTTTCTGGGATTGTTTTTTTTTTCTTTTTTTCTTTTTTCTTTTTTTAACTTGAAGTCATTTGACTTTGAGCTTTTTCTTTCAAGTTATTTTTGGAATTTTATGGTGAATTCCAAATTGTTCATTTATTCCTGATAATCACACTGCTGATTATTTTGAATGCTCCTTAAAATCGTGTTAGATGTTAGTGTGAAATAGTATGAAACTGTTCTTGTGCACAGTGCACTGTACCTACTATTGTAGGGCTTAGACAATAACCCACTTTCACATTTGGTGCTTGAGGTCCCAGAGCCTTGTTCCATCTCGAACCTGAATGTCCACACTACAATTAAACAGTCCCATATGCCTGAGTCCTGTGAGCCCCAGTCATATTCCTGGGCCAGCCATGGATATTTAAAATAGCAGCATAGATATATTCTTAGGTCCTGAGTTACGAAAGCAATTACAAATCTGCTTAAATCTCATTGACTTCAGTGGGATTTAAGCAGAGTCTTCAAGTTAAGATGTGCTTAAGAGCTGTCCTGAGTTGAGCTGTTTTTCATTCATTAGTCTTAGGGATGTGAGACTGGCATGTGAAAGCCTTGTTATTTTGGAAGAGGGGAAGAGTGCTCTGAAGATGAGGTATAAGACTGCAAAGAAGTTGCGTCCTCCGTAGAAAAAACCTTTAGGATTAGTTATACAGCCTTGCCTAAGGTTTGGTATACCAACCTGTGTAGATATCACTAAGTCGCTCTGATTTTCCTCACCTCTGAGGTTGGTTATACCAACCCATGTGGACTGCATTATGTTGACAGAAGGGCTTCACCTGTTGACCTAGGTAATAACTTTCAGGATGGTGAAGAATCTCTCCCACTGGTGTAACTAGTATCTTCTTTAAGCACTACAGCAGTGCATCTGTAGCACTGTAAGTGTAGACAACCTCTAATATGACTCTTGGATGATGTATGACTCATACAGAAAGGCAATATTTGGGAATATCCATTACTGGCTGGGCTGCTTCTTGTTCCAAATAATTTACTGTTTTTGATGGATAGTGGGGAAAACCACAGAACCATGTGGGGTAAGAGAAGTAGGATATGTTAGGTTTTTAAATCAGAAGCACCCATGCTGATTTCTGTGGGAGAGCTTTCTAATGCTTAGTACTATTTTATTTGTTGACCACAGGAAACCATTGCTTGGAAATAATAGATGAAAGAATGTGTTTCTGGTTAATGCATGTACTCGCAGTGTAGCTAAACGTAAAGTAAGTGGTCAAATGAATTGCATCTTTTTAATTTATAGTCTCATTTTTTCATTATTTGTTTATTCTTTTATTTATCAAGAAATGATAGTAATAGGCCAGGACTCCTTGTCATCACTGAACTGTGGTCTTATTTTCACAAATTGGACATATTTAGAGGTTACAGTATATATGGTCATAGAATGTATTAGCACAGATGTTCGCACATTAGGTGACAAATTAATATTTCAAAACTATTGTCTGGGTTCCACAGACAACCCCAATCAACCACTGTGTTTACGTGTACACACAATATAGCCTTTAACTGGGAGAGTTACCTACCTTGTTTTAGCACATCAAGATAAGAATAAAAGTAAATGCAATTGTAATGGCCTCACTGAACTTGCATTCATCTTAACTATTTCTACGTTTGGGCCAGTGGTGGAGTCACTGTTCCCCTAGAGACAATTGTAATATACCTACCACAATAATCTGGTGCAGATTTAGTTAGCATATGGTGAGACATCACACAGTAGAAGGAAAAAAAATAAATTGGCAGGCATTGTAGTATATTCTAATGACATTTTCAATGAATGAATGCTCTATTTGGCACGTCAGAGGCGTGTGAATAGTAGGTAATGAGGTGTAAGACTTTGCAGAAGAGAGAAAGAGAGGAATTTTTAAAAAATAAATATGTGGCAGCTAAGACTGATGTATGGGCAGAAAGTTTAGATGTATAACCACTAGGCAACAGTAACAGACAATCATGTTTAAATTGCAGTTGGAGATTTCACTGTCCATTCTCTTTGGGCAAAATGTTTATTTTTTACAATCACTCAGCTCACTACTAAAGGTCTGCAAAGATTTTGGAATGGACATTTGAACCGAGCAAGATATTGTGCCCAGAAAACTGTTATACTAAAATATCTTAAATTCTAAAAGATAGAAAGCACACAACTAGAGTGTTTTCTCGTGTGTGTGAGAGAGAGTGTGTGTGTGAGAGACAGAAATAAGCCGTGACTGTTTGAAGACCATGTTTTTTATCAGTTTTCTTTTCTCTTGTGTTTAATCCTTGTGTACACATGTATTTCTTATTGTAGAGTTGCTCAATTGTGGCTTGCTAGTGGCGACTTTTCTGTTCAGCTGATGGAAGATTTTTTCCCCCAGTGTATCCACACATAATTCCATGGGTATCTCAGATAAATTATCCAGCTCTGGCCAGTGAGGTTTGCAGGTTAGGGAACTCTTGGGGTTAGGGAACTCTTGGATCCTCCATTGCTCTTGAATTCCCAATTGGCATCAGTGGTCAGGAGTGATTTTCCATTCATCTGTCTTTATGAGTGTTTGTCCTGGCTTTGAGTTTTGCTGCTGTCCTCCATGTCTGGATTGGAGGCGTACCCTACCATAAACCATTCTTGGAGATGGCCTGCAAGTTATAGTTGCGGCAGAATATAGTGAGTCGTTTACTTAATAAAAGTAATGATCCAGTAGCTGCACTGGGTTCCTTTTTCTTCCTGTTCTATATAAGCAGCCCAGGGAATTCCAAAATGTGGCCTGTGCCTGCCCTGAATACAGATGTAGCCATCAAACTATAGATTCCAGCATGCTGATCTTGATCGAAGCAGTCAGCTAATCAGGTAAATAATAGATGTATGCATTATGGAACTCATAATATCTATGGGCTGAACCTCCATATATGAGACAAAACTGAAACTACTGGAGTTTATGTGATATATATGTATAACTCATGGTAAATTGCCAACAGTCCTTGATTGGGATAAATTAGTTTACCCCTGATTTATATTTTCCCACAGCTTTTAATTGCATTTGTAGCTTTTCTTCCAAAACAATCAGGCAATTAAATTTTTTTAAAAAAATGTTTAAAGCAATGTACGCATTAGAGTCATCTTTTGCGTTTAGAAATCTTTTTGTTCTCTTAAAACAGTGACAGTAGAATAGTTGTTTACAGGCAACACTTCATGAGACAGAAAAGAAACGTTCCCCAATCACCCATCAGTAACTAATGGAGAAGAATTATTAAGGTGGTATCACATTCGTGAAGCTATGAGTAACTGGATGAAATCCAGTTATTTCTGAACTCCATAAAGTTGTTTTCGTAGAGAGATTTGTGTCAAACTCAGTCAAAAAAGGCCAAGCAGCCCAGCAAAACCAGTCTGTCTTTTCCTTTTTTTCAGCTGGGGCTTATCTTCAGAACTTGTAGCTGCTGGGATAAGTGTACTGAGCCAGGATCAATAGTCGAAATGCTTCTTCTCTTCTACCTCACAAAACACTAAATCTTCCAGCAGTACAAAAAATCTGGTTTGTCAACTGAACAAGATTACTTGATTGCACTGCACTTTTCCTGCCTTTAATACAGTATTGTTTTAACTTGAAAATTCAAATGCCAGAAAATTTAGCTAACAATAGCTGAAATGCAATTAGAGAACGTAGGGACATCATGTTCCTTACATTTTTTCTTCCTTTTATGGTCTTTTTTTTGCAGAACATCTGTACTTAAAACTACAGGAAAGTGATTTTTGTTTTGCTGTGTTAATTGTAAGTCTGTGGGCTTAGATCTTCAAAGGGAGATTTATACCAAAAAGCAAAATTCAGAGAGTTCATTCTAAATGGGAAATATGTATTTTTCTGTGTTCTTTTTGTTGACATTTGTTTCAGCAAGGTCTTCCTACCACATAGCTTAGCTTCTTGATAGTCTTGATTTCCAAATATTCAGGTTTCTGTATCACACCCATTACAGTTGTGTTGGATCACCTAAGTGATAACTTCGTTTGTGACATCATAATCTTGTCATATGTTTCTCTGCTTTGATATGAGAATATATTCTTCCATGCTGATTAGCCAAGGGGAAGAAAGAACCCAGAGCCCATAGTTATTGGTCCCATTACTATCAGACAAGGAAGTGTTCATCAGATAGAGGAAAAGGAAAGTGGAGTGGGAGAGGAGTAAACCAAGAGACCCCTGGGGGTTTAACCTTTCCAATAAGCCAACTATTGAGGTGTTCCCAAGGTGATGAAAAAGGACCTGCCATTCCAAGCATTACTGGGTAATTTTGTTAAATACTTTGCCATAGAGGTATGGCCCTAAGACTTGCAGCTGAGATGGAGTTAACTACTGCTTGTGTGAGTAGGATTTGAAAAATCTTTTCAATCAGGGTTTGTGGAGCCAGTGTTGCTTAGAGACTGTCAGCTGTAGAGATGGACTGGATATTTAGCTTCCCTGTTGGGGCAGTCCTCCTTCTGATTTGGTGGAGAAGGATCTGAGGCTTCCGTATATTATGGGGATGCAGCAATTTTCAGCTGCAGCTGTGCCAAAGGACCAAGTAGGAAAGAATGAACTACAATGAGAGAATAAACACACACATCTTTGGTAGGAATGAATAAAAGGATGTCACAACATAGTCAAGCAATCCTTTAGAGTCTTTTCTTGGGTTGTAAAAGTTGTTTCAGGCACAACCCTTCTGTGACCCTAGGCACCCCCATATTTACTCCCTACATGCTATTGTGATGATATTTGTACAAAATATGCCAAATATCATCTGAAAACTAACAACACCGTGATCAATAATATCATTGTGAAATATAGGTGACAGTGCTGTATATGGATTATGGATGTCTTCCTCTATTATGTTTTAAAGTCTATATTTGAACAAAGTAGAAAACAGGTCTGCCCAGGTCCTGAAGACAAATAAAGCAAGGTTGATCAGTGAAAATGGGATTACAATTTACGTATGCAATAAACAGAACCATCAAAGCTCACAAGGTGATTGGGGAGTCACCATCTCTGGATCCTAAAGGACGGACAACACCTGGTCACTTGGGACCCAAAATTGCAACAGAGACATTTACATTGTAAAAATACAGCAGGAAGCATTACATTGGAACACACCAGGAGACACCTCAATCAAGATGATGCTGTCCCATCCTCCCAGCAGAGTCAGGAGATGGAACTCCAGGGATCAGCTTGACTCTTGAAACAAAAGCAGATGTTGAGATATAAGGACACGCAGAAAGACTTTGTATTATCCTTCACCTGAGGAGACAAGGAAAGCCAGAATCTTGGACTCTGTGGTTATCCTGGTTAAAAGCTAGTCAGCCATTGCTGGAAAAGGAAGATTGGTGAGGAAACTACCTTGAATAAAGGCTGTAACTTGTGTTAGGTCTTAGCCATTAGGAAGCATATTTTACTATAGTTTGTAACCCTTTCTGTCTTTATTCCCTGTACTTGGTATCACTTAAACCTAAGATTTTTCTTTAATAAACTTGATTTATTTTTACTGTAAACCAATTCAGTTCTATGATTGAGATAAGAGTGTTTGTCAAACACCAGTTAAATTAATGAACTGCAGCATATTGATTCTTTAAAGAAGTGGTAAACTTAGTATCATCAGTGACTGTACAATGATAGAGGGTGTGCATTGCAGAGAGCTATCTCTGAAGTGCTTGGAGGCTGGCATTCGCTGATTGTTACCTGCTAGGCAAGGTTAAGGCTGGTAGTGTCTCCAGGACTTTGCTGGTGAGGCAGACGGACCGGAATGGCAGGGAGCTGACACACAGTTTAATTTCCAGCTAGGCTCACTGCTGTTGAAGCAGAGAGGTAACACACTGCTCGCAGCTCTGGGTATCGCCAACAGTATGTAACACCTTCTCTTCTTAGATTTTTTTGTTTTAGAAAAGTTGATTGAATCCCCAGGAACTAAAAAGTAAAATGTTAAAGTCCTAAACTTGGACTATAAGTTCTTGTCCTTAAAGAGTATTATTTATAATGCTATTATGCAGCTTCCATAGTCTGTTAGACTTACATCTATCTCATTGATCTTCACCTTGTTATGCATAGTATGGTTTCTTACTATAAATTTAACATTTTTTATCCAAAATGCATCATAAACTGAAAGTTTAATGTAAATTATTTATTTACAAGTATCTTAACTTGTTGCATTTTTAAACCAAAAAATAGCAATTCTTTCTTGTTGCCTAATTTGCTACTAAGCAAACTAGCAAGAATGAGTTTCAGTCCTTCATTCTTGTCAGTAGGCGGCAGTGGCAATTTCTGTACACATTCCAACAATAAGAGAAGTAGTCAAAGAAATTGTTTGTCTGACAGCTGAACTAGAGGTGCTTGCATTGTACCAATGTACAAATAAATAAGTTTCTTTAGTATTGTATCAGAATAGAAATTGATTATAACAGTGCTGATTAAAATGATTAAGGTGAGACATCAAGAGATTCTGAGATTTATCTATAGGGCACTGTGTCCTAAAGGAAGGAGGACAAGAGTGAATCTTTTTTATGTGCATTTTCTCATATCTGAAAGATGTGACAAACTCTTCACCTGCAGAAACATTTGCAGAGATTGGTGCATGCAGAAAGGATAAAATTTCAAAAGCACTGATGTGATTTAGTACTAAGGCCCAGATTTTTAAAGGTATTCAGGGACTGTTCTGTGCAGCGTTGCAAGGCCTAAGTGCCTGCTATGTCCCATTTTCCAAAGTGACTTAAGCATTTAGGAACTTATGTCTTACTCAGTGCAGCTTATTCATTGGAATGTAGACTCCTGAGTTACTTAGATGTTTTAGAAAATTTTACTCAAAGTCGACACTAGAGGATCTCCCAGTTGATCGTGATCTCTGGTGGCAGTGTAGTGTGGCTGCCGCTAATGCTACCCTGGCCTCACGCCACTTCAAGAAGCAGCCACTGCGATCTCCCTCCACATGCTGCTCGTGCCTGCAAGTAGCACCCCCCACAGCTTCCATTGGCCGGGAGAGCTGCAGGGGTGGTGCTTGACAAGAGGGACAGCGCACGGTGCCTTGTTCCCACCTCCCCTCCACCCCAGGGGCCTCAGGGGCATATTGGCCCCTTCCGGGAGTGGTGTGGGGCAGGGGTAAGCAGGGAGCCTGCGCCCATTTCCGACTGAGAGCCACCGGAGGTAAGTGCTGCTTGGTGGGAGGTCACACCCCAACCCCTATCCCGAAGCCCCCTCCCAGAGCCAGCATCCCATACCTCCTTCTGAGCCCTGAACCTCTCTTGCACCCCATGCCCAGCCCTGACCCCCCC
>ML677371.1:7770710-7911645 GCA_007922305.1 Dermatemys mawii | reverse complement strand
GGGGCTTTGGGAAGGGGTGAGGCCTTGAGGATGGGGGAGAGGAGTGGGTCCTGAGTTGCCCTTAGATTCAAAATGTGATTTGGGGCGTAAAAAGGTTGGAGACCACTGGTCTACGCTAACATTTCATCAAAGTGTTGGTCTCAGGGAAGTCTTAAAAATTGTAAGTCAGCAGGCAGCTTTGGCCTTTGATGGCTGTTACAGCAGTTTCATCTGTTGCCTCAGAAATGATTATTGCATGGTTTAAAGATGTGTAATGGTTTGGCTTCTTGTCTAATGTTTTGGCAAATTAAATTACTGAAAATACATCAGTAAAAGTGGGTTTTTAAATAAACTTGTGTGTAGCTGAGTACTTGCAAAAATTGCTGGACTGAGAATCCTGGAGATTGAAATAGTCTGTTCATTCTCATAATACATATAGCCCAGGCAACAGTAGGACAAACTTCTCCATACACCCCTGACAGCATGGCTCAGTTGCCAACCTGATCTAACTGGGTCTCTACTGGGCGTATCTCATTCTCCACATGCACTCATTCTGTGGCCTCTCTGCTGAGATTGCTGCCAAGTTGTTAATTAATACCAGTTGTGGTAGTGGGTTGAAACTAGTCAGTGAAACCAGCAGCCCATTTCATATAAACATCTGAACAGCCACCAGTCACTAGTGACCTTGCTGGAGCAGAACTAGAGGTGAAAGGCTCTATATTCCTTTGCCACCTGCTCCAGCCAATCCTCCTTAGATTTTTAGTTAAATTTAGCTTTATTAAATGACAATAACAAGTGGCAGGTGTGCTTGTGATGGTTCTCATGATACACATGACTGAGAGTTACCTTGTTACCCCCCTGCCTCTAGCAATAGGGAGACCTGCTGGTGCTTACCTGGGTGTCAGCTACCAGACCCCTGCAGTACTTTAGCCACCCAAGCCCTCTCTTTTAGACTATGTCACCCCTCACTTTGCCATTTAGATTAACAATTAACATACCACTGTCACTGAGTCACTTTGAAGTGTTTGTCTCTAGTGTCCAGCCCCATCTACACTGAACTCTCACAGAAATATCAGGGATGCTGTCCCTAAGGAAACATGCACACACCAGTTTGAATGATTCATCACAGGATCAGTTACTTGCTTATAATCACAGCACTGATATACATTTATAATAAGAACAATAATAAGTTAATTATCAAAGATTCAAGAGATAGTGAGTAAGGATAATGGAAACTAATGGTTATGTATAAAACAAAATCATAACGTGCCTTGTAGAGACTAGATTTAACTTAGCAGGTTAACTTCTTGTCGGCAGAAGTTCCTCACCCCAAATATCCTCTACAGTGTTTCAACTAACGCTGGCTGAGATCCCATTTTTGTGAATGTAAACACACTGCCTGTTTACTTTCTACGTGCAGGATGACAGGGTGTCTTCTCTGTTCCTCAGATATATTCCAGCAAACCTTTGAGGTATATCTCAGTATAAGGTTCTCCTCACCTGCTGTGTGCTTTCTTCCTTGCTGACTTCATATCTCTCTGTTGTCTTCATATGTAAATGTGCCACCGTTGTGTCGGCATACAATGCCAGATTTACATGCCAACAGAGTGAATAACGCAGGTGAATAAACGTCTTTTGTCTGACAGGAAACCTGTTTCTACACCTGTTCTGTAATACAGAATCTAAGAATATATTTTCAGTATACATACATAACTCCTTACCTAATATCTACATTTCACAATGATATTATTGATCGCTGTAACTCTGGCTTTCATTTAAGACCTCATGTGTGGATTTTTTTGGTGAACCAGAATTACATACCAGAATCAGGACATTCTCTTAACCTTTTGCCAGTTGGCGAGAGGGGTTTATGTATCACAGTGCTTCTATATATCATGTTTATATTAATTCTAATAAACACATGTGTGGAAGTTGCGGTTGCCAACCCTCTAAGATTGTCCTGGAGTCTCCAAAAATATATAGATTAATCTTTAATTAAAGAGTATGTCATGTGATGAAATCTCCAGGAATTTGTCCAACCAAAGCTGGTAACCCTAGTGGAAGTGTATAATTTAAAGGGGCATCCGCTAATGAGTTTGTTTTTGCTGTATTTGTGCTTTGGCTAAGGTGTGAGAGATGAGTGCTCTAAGCTTAGGGCAAAGAGAAGTCACAACTTGTAGGTTAGTTCTGAAGCTTTCCTTCCTTCCTGATGCAACACTCTCATCACTGATATGTTTCCCCCCTTGATTTTCTCATCTCTTTTTCATTTTAATAGCACTGAAGAATCAGACTTGCCAGTTTCAGTATATGGAAGTTTTCTCCCAAACTGTACAAAATCCTTTAGTAGCGCTGACAACGCCTAGGAAAAATATTACTGACAATATTCACATTTTTTTCTGATAATCCATTTATTTTGCCACCCTGATAATGCAAAAAAGGTGTTTTCAAATATCCTGGAATAGCTTGGTATAATACTGGAAGATAATTTTGTAGTGGATTTTATGACTGACGCTTTTGGCTGTTTAAAAATATATTGTACATTTTAATGATGGTTGCAAGAGAGAATCCTCAGAAGAGCAAACGGATCCCACAACCACCATTCCCCAGGCCCCCTTTTATGGAACATTGTTCAGTGTGTGTGTGCTGCTTTGTTCTGTGAATTGTGGAGGAGACAAAAATAGTGTGTAATTGAGAGCTCAGGGAAACAAGTCAGAGTGAAGCAGGGGATTGGTTACTCTGCAGTAATGTTTTGGGGATGGGCAGTTTCCAATAGCACAGGCAGTTTGTAACCCATCAAACAGACTTTTGCACTTATGTAGCATCCTTCATTCCAAGTGTCTCAGAACACATTTCAAAACTTAAAGCTAGTTAAAGAAATATAGTGATTTAAGAGAAGGGACCACAGCAAGCAAAAGAATCTGAAAACTGGATGGAAATAGGCCTCAGAGTTTAGCTGTTAGGACAGTGAGTTCAGAATTAGCAGTGCTGAGGAGCTTGAGTGAAGAATATTGAGAAATCCAAGATTATAAACAGTCACAGTTTTTGGTGCAATTTTATTAATTCTTTTGAGTTGCAAATATACTGGGTCACATTTTCAGAAGTAGCTACCTAAAGTATGTCTAGGAAATTAGCATATGAAGTTGATGATATGACCTCAAAGCCCATGCATGCATAGACTGGTTACTTGCGTACATAAGAGCCCATTTAGGTTTTTTATGATATATACAAGGCGTTGTCAGCTAATTATTTTTCTTCCTGGAATGCTTATCTGAGTTATTGTATTATGGCCAGTAGAAAAATATCTGGGCTTCCTCTTCTGGGTTGGACAACTAGAATAAGGCACATGAGAGCTGCAAAAAATCTGGAAGCAGAGATCATATTTAAGCTTGTGTATGTGTTGAATACTGATAATCTTTGGCAGAAGTTCAGACATAGAAACCATGCCCATAGCCACTCAGAGATCAGCAGAAATGAAAGGGCAAAGTACAGTACATATCTCACTACACTGGTCAAGTGCAGGATAAGCTGAAATTTTCAAGTGATGCCCATAGATCTTCAGAGAGGCATAATTTAGCCCTAAGACTGCATATTTCCCATAGTGCAATATGCTGAGTGTTAATTTGAGATGAATGACATGAAAAAAGTCACTAAAAGCTGACTTTCACTTTGGAAGAATACCACTTTAAGATGCATTATTTCTGAGAAATGTGTGGAACTTGATTTATGTAGTGTGCATGTAGAATTTGAAGTGCTGAAGAACAATATAGGTGTCCAAAATGCTGTAATAGTTAAGCTTAGAAGGCAGAAGGTTACATTCTAGAAGACAAAACTAAAGGCATCTGTATTAATGACTTTTAATAAGATCAAAAAGGAAAGTAAAGGTAAAAACCTGATGTGTATTTATAGATTATTTTCAGAGCCTGCAAAATTGGAACCCTGACTTCCTTTGTCTTTAAGAATATACTTTCACCATGCAATGATTTGAGAGCTTAGGGGTAGAGTTATGATAAACACTTGCAGGTAAGCCCTGATTATCCAATTATTTCTCATATCATCCAAAACATTTAGATAATTGTCTCCCTAAGAATTGCAGATTCTTGAGACATGTCAAAATTTCAGGAACTGAAATTGACTTGAATAATTGAGATTGACCTGCAGTTAGGTAAGGTAAGTACTAGACCACGGGAGCACATAACAAATTCCTCTTTTTATTTGTGAATAAAGTAAGTTAGATGTAGGTTGAATACTTTATGAAAGTCAGTCCAACTGCTTAAATTGCTAAATCTCCAGATGTCATAAAGGTAATACAGGAGGACAAGAAAAATAAATGGGATATTTTAAATATCCCAAGCTGGGTATTTTATTACTTCATATCACTACTATTAACATAGATTGGGTATCCAAATAGTTTATCAGCAAATAAGGTTTATATTATTTATATTAAGGAATCAATTCTGAAGCACTTAGAGGAGAGGAAAGTGATCAGGAACAGTCAGCATGGATTCACTAAGGGCAAATCATGCCCGACTAACCTAATAGCTTTCTATGATGAGATAACTGGCTTTGTAGATGAGGGGAAAGCAGTGTATGTGTTATTCCTTGACTTTAGCAAAGCTTTTGATACATTCTCCCACAGCATTCTTGCCACCAAGTTAAAGAAGTATGGGCTGGATGAATGGACAATAAGGTGGATAGAAAGCTGGCTGGATCATCAGGCTCAATGGGTAGTGATCAATGGCTCCATGTCTAGTTGGCAGCCGGTATCAAACAGAGTGCCCCAAGAGTCAGTCCTGGGGCCGGTTTTATTCAATATCTTTATCAATGATTTGGAGGATGGCATGGACTGCACCCTCAGCAAGTTTGCAGATGACACTAAACTGGGAGGAGTGGTAGATAAGCTGGAGGGTAGGGATATAATACAGAAGGACCTAGACAAGTTAGAGGATTAGGCCAAAATAAATTTGATGAGATTCAACAAGGACAAGTGCAGAGTCCTGCACTTAGGATGGAAGAATCCCATGCACTGCTATAGACTAGGGACCGAATGGCTAGGCAGCCATTCTGCAGAAAAAGACCTAGGGGTTACAGTGGACGAGAAGCTGGATATGAGTCAACAGTGTGCCCTTGTTGCCAAGAAGGCTAATGGCATTTTGGCCTGTATAAGTAGGGGCACTGCCAGCAGATCGAGGGACGTGATTGTTCCCCTCTATTCAACATTGGTAAGGCCTCATCTGGAGTACTGTGTCCAGTTTTGGGGCCCACACTACAAGAAGGATGTGGAAAAATTGGAGAGAGTCCAGAGGAGGGCAACAAAAATGATTGGGGGCCTGGAGCACATGACTTAGGAGGAGAGGCTGAAAGAACTGGGATTGTTTAGCCTACAGAAGAGAAGACTGAGGGGAGATTTGATAGTTGCTGTCAACTACCTGAAAGGGGGTTCCAAAGAGGATGGATTTAGACCGGGGTGGGCAAACTTTTTGGCCCGAGGGCCACATTGAGTTTGCAAAATTATATTGAGGGCTGGGTAGAGAAGGCCCCACCCCCAATCCAGCCCCCTCCCATTTCCTGCCCCCGACTGTCCCCTTCCACTTCCCGCCCCGACTGCCCCCTGAGAATTCCTGACCCATCCAACCCCCGCTACCTTGTCCCCTGACTGCCCCCTAACCACCTACCAGGACCCCGCCCCCTACCCAATTCCCCTGCTCCCTTCTCCCTGACTGCCCCAACCCCTATCCACCTTCCCACCCCCTAACCACCACCCCAGAACCCCACCTCCACCCAAACCATTCTGCTTCCTTACTGCCTCCTCCAAACCCCACCCCAACCACTACCCTGGAACCCCTGCAGCTGCCCTCTTATCATAACTGCTCTGGAGGGGTGGGGAGCATGCAGCCCTGGCCCTCAGAGCTTTTCCTGCACAGCGTGGCTCCAGGGGAGGGGCCAGCGCACAGCCTTGGCCCCCAGAGCGCTCTCTGCATGGCGTGGCTCCGGGAGAGGGGCCAGCGCACAGCCCTGGCCCCCAGAGTGCTGCCCGCGTGGTGTGGCTCCGGGGGAAGGGCAGTGGCACGCAACCCTGGCCTTGCAGCGGTGCCCACGCAGCGTGGCTCTGGGGGCGGGGTCAGGGGCAGCCTCCATGGCGGCGGGCCAGATGAGACAGTCTTGCGGGCCAGATGTGGCCTGCAGGCTGTAGTTTGCCCACCCCTGATCTAGACTGTTCTGAGTGGTACCAGATGACAGAACAAGGAATAATGGTCTCAAGTTGCAGTGGGGAAGGTTTAGGTTGGATATTAGGAAAACCTTTTTCACTAGGAGCGCAGTGAAGTATTGGAATGGGTTACTTAGGGAGGTGGTGGAATCTCCTTCCTTAGAGGTTTTTAAGGTCAGGCTTGGCAGAGCCCTGGCTGGAATGATTTAGTTGGGGATTGGTCCTGCTTTGAGTAGGGGATTGGACTAGATGACCTCCTGAGGTCCCTTCCAACCCTTGATATTCTATGATTCTATATAAAGTCCTTAAGTGTGTAGCAAAATTATACTCTGGAAACTTTGTCTTTGATGTAGAAATCACTTTCTTGTGCTGTTACCAGTGAAATAACATCCTTGTTTCCTGCAGAGAAGCAACAGCAATTGCTCAGTGGGAATAATGGTTGTCTATATATCTCTGAATTCAAATAGCCATAGATTTAGTTTTTCTCCCTCCAAAGGCAACACCAATGATATACATTTGATCTTGCAATATTATTCTCTGAGGAGACTTTTATAAATGTGGCATCCTAAACACAACATTTTAAACAATAGCTAAATAGCTGTATTCTGTTTCAATGCCTTATTATGACTGAGTGTACCATTTTACCAAAGATGTTAGCACAGCATTTTCTAGTAATATTTTATCTTGTGGTATTTATAATATAATATGTGATAACATTGACTTTGTTTCATGCTCTATATTAATGCCAAGTTATTTTTGTTCCACTAGCAGCTGCTGGATATGGCTAAATCTGAATGGTAAGAGACTGATTTCCTGTAGGGAATTATGCAATTGGGCATTTTTTGGTTTCATGTGCTAAATAGGCTGTCCCCAAAACCTTCACTGTTACTGGACACCACAGCACCAAGAAGCTTAATAAAACAGAACAGGTGGACTTGCAACTTGGTATTAATTATAGTCAGTCTCACTCACCCTGTTTAGAAACAAGCCTGTGAACATTCAAGTTTGTTAACCCTTTGTGACCGGATTTTCTGAGTCAGTAAGAAGCCCTAAGCTGCAAGCCTTTTATTGACAGAAGAATGCACACAGTATGGTTAAATGAGAAACCAGATCAGGAATCTAGTTGGCATGGTAATAGAGAGGACTGTGGGGTTATTGTAATTATATGGTACATTGGAGGTCTTCGTAGGAGATTGTGATGTGTCTTATTCAGGGAGAAGGTCACAAGGTCTATTGCTATAATAAGCAGAGGGTGTAGCTTACTGTATTCCCATGGCCATTTGGTGATCCAAGGTAAAGTGCAGTTAACATACTTTACAGCCAAGCAGTGTAAAATGATCCAGATTTATGAAGAATTCAGTTATTCACATGTAGCAGACAGGCTAAGAACCTAAAAAAAAAAAAAAAAAAAAACAGGAGACCACAGGCCCACGGGCCCAAGTTTTGTTCCTTGTAAAATCAGTGGAAAATTTGTCACTGACTTCAGTGGGAGCAGGATTTGGTCTGTTGGTCTGCAGCTGTCCTTTACACTGAGTTTACTTAGACAACCGCTGCTTCCCCAGGGAAAGCACTGAACGCCAAAAACAGAGCACTGCAATATGTAATGAATAGCATTTAAAAGATACTGAGCTGCATACTTAAGAGGACAGTGTATACAATGTTCCTTGCTTTTGCAGCTCATGAGAAATACTACCACCTTAAAGGCAGAGTTCGTGCAATCTGTGCATTGGAACACACTGGGAACAGAGGATGAAGGGGAATTAACACCAGCCATTTATCACAAGCAGAATCAATATCTTTTAGTGTCCTTTAGTCAATTTGTTTTAAAGCTTTGGATTAGAGTAAGGAATGTTCAGTCCCTACTGATTTCTCCATTCTTCCTCTAGCTTGACTATGCGTATTAATCCATCTCCCAGCTTCAGAAATTTATTTCAGATCACTTGCTGGTCAGCTGTTATTCCCAGTTTAGGCATGACAATGCACGATGTAATACCATTTTTCCCTTGTAAATTCAGGGCTGTATACTAACCAGTAGATGGAAAAAACTCCACTTGAAGCGTCTAACAATCTATCTTGATGCATTAGGCTGAACTATTTCAGTGTATGTGCCTGAGCTATTTTAACAGCTGCAGACTCTTGTTGGGCTATAGGCATAATAGAATGTCAGCCATTAACTAATAATTCTATCTGAGAACTGCTTGAACTATAGCTATTTAATGGAGGAAAGAGAAGGTCTGTAATTTTGCATCAGGGCAAGAGATGTGGCAAATGGTCATCACACCAAAGTGAAAATCAGTATTAGCTAGAATGTAATTCCTCCCTTCCCCAGTATCCAGAGTTAAGCATTTTGCTGTTCAGTGTTTTCCTCTAACGTAGCTACTAATTCTTAGATAGAGGCTTTTTATACAGTACCCGATTTTTACTCTAGATAGGGTGGTGGGTAGATCTTTTTCCTGGACTTGATTGGTACTGTGGTTTTTTTTAATCACATATTATTTTTATTTATTATTCATGTTAGTAAGCAAAAGTGTGCAAAATGTTCTTGAACTGCTTAGTAACAGCAGTGTTACTAAGGTTGATTTAGCCCCCAATGGGCCAGAACCAGGGATCCTCTTTTGTATGTAGGTCTCATATTGCCACTTTTGTTAATCTTCAAATATTATGATGCTGGGCTTGGTATATGAAGTTGGATGTCAGATTGAATTATAACAGCATTCTAGGGTTTGGATGTATGTGCGGAGAGAGGTCGGGGGGAAGGGAGGAAATCCCTTGAATAACTGAAATGTTTGGCAAATCTGAGTTCTTCTAGTTCATTGACTAACATGCTGACAACCAGACTATCAAGTTAATACTGTATCTCATTGTTACTGTAAGGAAGAAGATTGCAAACAAAAGAGGGACTTGAGAATAATTAAGAGGTATAGCAGAAGGTCTACGGGTTGAAAAAAGAATGCTGTGAGGGGATTGGGTCTATATGCAGCCATCAGGTGTAACTAATTAAATTTTGATTGACACTTCTGGTATCAGTTTCCCTTCATTCCTTATACATTCCTTATCTTTTATGTTCTAATCACAGTAATAAAGTATTACAGTTCAGATCCTGCCACCTGCATCCACACTGGTAAGACAATCTCAGACCAAATTCAATTTACCATGGATTCTGGAAGCTTCTAGATTCTGGTAAAGCAAGACCACCCTTTCAGTCAATTCACCATTCAGCCCACTTCTCTCTCCATCTTGAGTGACAGTTGATTCTACCCACTAGCCACACTTTTCATCAGGAATGATGCCATGGATTCCTCTTTTTTTCTTGGCTTCTAAATTATTTGGTAATGTTCTTGTTGTTTCCTAGTAGACATAATCAGGAACCTTGACATTCACATAATTTCCCTTTTTGCTTTAGAACAGTTGAAGTTTTCATTCACAGACTGAATTTACAGCCTAATGTTTCTGGTATCAAAACTTGAAATAGGTCTGATATTAATGTGACTACTACAGAGTAACAGAAAAAATTAAAATAAAATCCCAGAGGAGCTATATAGAATAAGGTTAGAAAATGACTTCCCATTGGGACCTCATGAACATTTACTGAATAAGGACACTGAGAAAGAATAATAAATAATTCAGGTAGGGAAAGTATGCAGCAGAGAGAGATGCTGCTGCTGTCCAAAAGTGGTGTAGGAAGCTGATGTGCTACTTAACCAGCATTTTGTCCCTATGGTCTCATTCTCAGATTGAAGGCTAACAGTGTGGGAAAATGTCATTACATAGTACATTGTTAGAGAATTGGACAGGATGGTGGTCTGTGAATTCACTTGGTTTTCAATATGATGGAATGTTTTTTTCCCTGTGTTTTAGAAAGATGGCTGCCAACCCAATGCATGCAGAATGACTGTGATATCAAAGCTAATGCTGTTCAAATGCAGTGATATGGGAGCTATTGCTAGCTCTTGAATTTCAGTCAGATGTAGTAAAAAGAAGTGTTTCCCACATTGTCGCTGTGTTTGAGAAGCTCATGTTCTTACTTGATTTCAATGGGAGTTACATTACCAAGCATTTTAAAAATCCCATTAAGCATCTATTTGCATCCGTAAGCATCAAAATACCTCTGAAAATCTAGCCCTAAGGCCATAAATATTCAATAGGAAATCCAGATAGCAACATATGTTTGTTGTGGGGAATAAGTTTTGCAAAATTGGTACAGTGATGTTTTTAAAACAATTTTAAAACAAACTTTGTAGAACATCCGTGAAAACAAACAAGGAAAACCCAAGCCCACTCAGTTTTAAAGTGACTTTTAATAATTGCTCTCCACTGTCAATGTGATTTAAAATGCCACCAAATAAAAATGATACATATGGTATAGGTCATGGACTTACTAATGCAGAGTAATGTAGTAGCCAGTGTATACAGAGAAACATCCCATATATGGCAATAAACAACTGCTTTTACTATCAACAAATCTCCAGGATTAATAATTGCCAAAAAAAAAAAGTGTGTGTATGTGTGTGGTGTGGAGCGGGGGTAGAATGCTGGTAGGAGAGACTGAGGCCATGGTTACACTGGCACTTTATAGCGCTATAAAGCCCCCACGAGCGCTATAACCTACTCCCCGTCCACACTGGCAAGGCACTAATAGCGCTATAACTGCTGAGTTATAGCGCTATTATTAATCCACCTCCGCATGGGGAATAAGGGCTGTAGCGCAGCTGCTGTAGCGCTACAGCAAGAATGTGGACACCCACTGCGCTACAAGTAATCTCTGGAGATGCCTAGAGCCATTTAAGGCAATTGACGTCTCTTCCCTTTGTTTTGAACTCGGCTGGAGGAATGCGGAAGTACCTCTTTAGAGTTTCTTTCTTAACTCGGCAGATAAGCAATACAAATGTTTAAGGAGGGAGCCTGTGTGAAAACAAAGCCTTCTGTGAACGGAGGCTCACTGACAGGCTTTCAGAAAAACGGAAAAACCACTGTCTCTCTCCCTCCGCATACACACAACGTGTCCCCCCTCACCCCCCTCGTTTAAAAAGCACGTTGCACCCAGCTGAATGCTGGGATACCTGCCCTAATGCGCTTCTCTTAATGCCGCATTAAGTGCCCCAAATGTGGCCATGCTATACCGCAGGAGCATCTGAGTGTGGACATACAATAGCGCTATACATATTACTGTATAAGGGGACCGCTATAACCTATAGCGCTATAATCTTGTAAGTGTAACCATACCCTTAGATCCATAGGATACACAGGAGCTCAAAAAGCATAATGCCTGAGGGAGGGAATTAAAATGCAAGCAATTTTTAAATAGCAAATAACTTCAACACCTCACTTTCACAATTCTCATGAAAAAAAATCTCATGCCCTAGTTTAAGCATCCGAGATTGTGCAAATTGGTCATACTGATCAAAAAGTGGTGTGTGTGTGTGGGAGGGGGGGGTGTGAGAGAGAGAAAATGAGGCTTATAATGGATATCTAGACTTGTTCTTAACTAAAGAATTGCTACTGGCACCATCATATTACCCAGTGTTGTAAGCCATACACCCTCTCCAAGGCAAGATCAGCTACTCATTCAGCTGAGACTCTGTTTTGGGTACAAACACAAATAATGTACCGATACCAATGGAGATGTGTTTTGCCAGTATGCTGCTACCTGGCACACACTAATACAACTTCGGCTGCTGACATGTTCCAATTTCTGTGCCCTAGTTTTTAACAGGAAATCAACTTCAACATCACAGTCTGAGGAAAGTTTTCATAGACTCTCACTTCTGTTCTCAAATCTGCACCACATGTCTCTGGGTGCTGTTATTCTGCTACCCTTTCAGAAAAATGGATCATATCCTCCACATTTGTGTTGGTGGATCCTTTATAGATGTTGTGATTTGATCGTACAGACCTAGTTTGTCCCTTGGTTATCTGTTCATTCAAGGAACACAACACATGTTGTATTCATTTTATTTCCTTCTGAGCCTCATTCTGCTATGGCATATCCCCCTCAAAGACTTCTTGGGGCAGTGGAAATCATAGGAGTTCCCTGCTGCTAGGGAGCCAAAGGTGGGGACATATATCTCCAATTCCTTGTTGATCTGGAGGGATCCATAGCTTCTGGGGCCCAAAAGCATTGAGAGCTCCACAGTGGGGAAAACCTTCCTCTCCTTTCAGAATAGTATAGAAAGTTCTTGCCTTTTCCTCCATCTCCTCTGATAGTTTTTTCCACAAGGAGAGTATGAAGTGATCAGACTCAAATGGAAAATTTAGCATTCATGGATATCATTGGTATGTGGGTACTCACTAGAGAACCTGAGGTCTTCAAAATAATGACTAGATCACACCAATCCATAACTATAGTTGTTCATGTGTGATACACTCCCACTGAGACTATTTCTCATTGTAGTTCACAATTTTAGAAACAAAATACTGTGTGTGAGAGAAAAGGACACAATAAATAGGGAATGTCACACATTACAGTGTTACATTTTTGCATAGGACTTTTACAGTCACTGTTGTCTATGTTTACACTGGAGCAGAAAGTGTAATTCTCAGCTCAGGTATGCATCTGATCAATCTAGCTGCTAAAAATGAAAGTGTAGACATAGTGGCATGAGTGCTTGGATGGGCTAGCCACCCCAAGTATAATTCTTGCAGTACTGCAGCTAAACTACTATTTGTAGCACACTAGCTCAATTAAAACTGGTGCAGTGTTTTCAAATTGGAAATTACACCTTCAGCTCTAGTGCAGACTTCCCAAAGCAAGTGCTTTCCATTTCAGATCCAATGTCCATATTCCAGAAACAATAACCAACATTGATCTCTCAGATATCACACTTCTAACAAAAAAAAAATAGGATAATAGTCAAGATCGTCATAAACCTAAACTGCAGCTGAGATGCTATTTGATAATAAACATCAGTTGCAAAATCAGCTGCTGAGTCTGTGAACTGGAGGGTTTGTGATCCGTGCCAAAAATCATAATCTGTGGTATTATGTGATTATGGAATTAAGGTTTCAATTATTTTGATTATTGTGATGAACACTGACAAGAATGGTATGGCTGGGGGGTTTTAAATACATTTGCTTCTTCTCACTGCTTTAACAGAATCAAACTTCCCTGGAAATATGCATCTAGAAAATGTGTTCTGAATTTTTGCCACATCATCATTATTGTTATACATTACTGAGGTGGTCCCTGTTGTCTTAAGACTATTGGTTGAAATGTGGGGATGTGAAGAAAGACATGTCATTAATTCTAGTCATTTTGCTGCCTATTGTAAGCTTTCCCACCATTATTATTTCAGTTACTATCACCCAGAGTATGAATTTTGGAGGGTTGCTAGAATGCAGTCTATTAGCACTTTAAAGACACTGTATGTATTATCAATAGTAAAGACTCCTGCGTACAGCAATGTACAATACTGAATCACCAATCTCCTACTCCCCCTCCTCTCCTTGTTTTCATCATTATTATTATTAGACATATTTTTTCCGGACTAACTTCTGTGAATTGTGTATAATATACAGGGGCTTTGTTTTACAGCAGCTGTGGTGTCAGGGCCACCCACTATTGCTGTCCCTGTTGCTTTGAAGCAAAGACTTTAGACATGAAATAGCAGTCAAGTGTCTTTGCTTCAGCTCTTCTTGTTGAGAATGGCATGAAAACAAAAGTTAGTTTATTCTGGTCTTTCATCTAAATGAACTGCATTATTAGAAGCTTCAAGGATATCAACTGTGACGGAGTCAGACCGGAAGGATATAAGAGAGTGCTGGAAGGCAGGTATATTAGTCTCAGGATGTGCAGGTCCCTGTTCCCTGGATAGCCAAACAAAGGCTATTCCAGGCCAATCACGACACCTGGGGCCAATTAAGAACCTTCTAGAAAGGAGTAGAAACAGCTAGCCTGATTGGGACACCTGAAGCCAATCAGGGACTGGCTGAAACCAGTTAAAAACCTCCTAGTTAGTCAGGTGGCTGTGGGTGTCAGGAGCTGTGAGAGGAAGCTGTGCTGTTGGTGAGACTGAGTGGTGGGCAACATATCATACAGAAGGGAGGAGGCCCTGAGGTAAGGGTGGAGTGGAGTTTGAAGAAGCGAGGACTGCTGTGGGGAAGTAGCCCAGGGAATTGTATTGTGTTTTGTGGATAAAAGGTCAGCCATCTTAGCTGATGCTATTAGGGTCCTGGGCTGGAGCCTGGAGTAGAGGGTGGGCCCGGGCTCCCCCCTTTTTCCATCTTCCATACTGGCCTGTGATGAAGGTAACTCACTAGGTGGTGACTCTTGCCAATTATACTGAGAAAGGGAGGTCACTCTGGGGCCTAGATGAGTTTCTGAGGCCCCTAAATCTGCCAGGAAGCACAGGACCCACAAGTACAAACTTGGAGCTTTGTCACAACTGGTATCAGGGGTGGGAGTTTCTGACTTACTGTTCACTGTGCGGCAGAAGAAAGGGAGAGGTTTGGTTTTTTTTGAAAAAAAGTGCACCGAGTTTGGGGTGTTCTCACTACAATGGAGGACGTAATAAAAGCACTGTAGCAAGCCACTACAGCCCAGCAGGAGGCCACCTGAGCCCAGGCTCTGGCACAACAGGAGTCCCTGCGGGTACAACAAGAGACTAACCAATTATTGATGGAGCAGGCCTCTCAGGATCGAGCCCTCTTGCGGGACGTGGTAGAACAACTGAAAGTCCTCACCACCAAAAACCAAGGATCTGAAGGGTCACGAATATGGAGGGCTGCTGGTTGTCTGCCAGAGATGACAGCCAATGACGACATAGAGACGTATCTCCTCTCCTTTGAGAGAGCTGCCTTGTGAGAGGCTTGGCCCCAGGATCAGTGCGCTAGCATCCTCGCTCGCTTCTTATGTGGAGAAGCACAAAAAGCTTATCATGACATGCCCGCTGAAGCTGCCATGGACTACCCTCAGCTGAAAGCAGAGATCCTGGCACGATCAGGGGTAACCACAGCAGTACAGGCCCAGAGATACCATGAATGGAGGTATAAGGAAGGTAAGCCTCCGAGGTCCCAATTATTTGACCTTATCCACCTCGCACAGAAGTGGTTACGACCCGAGGTTTGCAACCCAGAGGAAATGTTGGAAACTTTGGTCATAGACCACTATATAAGGGGATTGCCTCCAGATCTTCGTGCATGGGTGGGCCAGAATGACCCTGCCACCTACGACGGGATGATCACATTGGTAGAAAGATGGATTGCAGCCCAAGAGCTGTCCCAGCTACCCAGAGAAACCTTCTCCCAAAAGAAGTATCTGGGTCTGACCCCAGAAAGCCAGATAACCAAGCATCCGGGAAGCCCCAGGTGGAAGAAGGTAGTAGCCACAGAACAGCTGGGAACCCAGAAGGGAGGAAGCCATGGGGTAAAGACCCCTAACCAAAGAGACAAAGGAGCATCTAGAGCCCCTTATAGATGTTATGCATGTGGAGAATGGGGACACCTAGCAGCGCAATGTCCCAACACTGAGGAGCCCATGCAGTGTAACCTGGGGAATTGGGCAGACCCATGCACCCTAATCAATCTAGTCGGGGTTGCAGTCACCCCACACCAATATACAAAACCAGTGAAACTGAATGGGGTAGAGACTATGGCATTCCTTGACTCAGGCAGTGTTGTCACTCTGATTTCAGGGAAACTAGTGAAACGCAGCCAGTTGATACAGGCTAAGCGTACGGGAGTAACCTGTGTACATGGGACCGTTAGCTGTTATCCTGTCATCCCAGTAAGGATTGAAATCCAGGGAACCATCACTGGAGTAAAAGCAGGGGTGGTCCCAAAACTCCCATACCCAGTGCTCATTGGAAGGGATTTCCCAGGATTTGGAAATTTGCTCCCACCAGAGGGGCAAGACAGAGGAGAAGACTCCGAAGTTAAGGAGTCATCCCTAACGGAAAGTCACCCCCCCCTTCTTTGCTGAAATATCTCCCGAATTGTTCCCTGCCCCTGGGAAGGGCAGAAAAACCAAGAAAGAAAGAAGGGCAGCAAAGGCTTTGGGCACTCGAATTCTGCTTCAGGGCCAGAACATGGCCTTGGTAGGCCAAAGGGCACAGGGAACTGAGGAAGAGATCCCCAGAGAGGAGGAGAAGGAAGCAGAATCCAGTCCCAACCCCAATGTCACCGAATTGACTGAGGAGTCAGAGACCAGTTCCTCAGAGTTCGGGTCGATGGGTCCTGGAAGAGAGACTTTCAGGCGAGACCAGGCAGAAGATCCCAGATATGATAATGTCAGAAGAGAGGTAGCTGAGATAGATGGGGAGCCTGTGGAGGGAAAGGCCCGAGGGCCAGTGCCCTGTTTCATGATCAAGAAGAACCTCCTGTACAGGGTGGTTCTAATACAGGAAGAGGTGGTAAACCAGCTCCTGGTACCCCAAAAACATCAGAGGGCAATACTAAGTCTCGCCCACAGTCACCGCTTTGCAGGACACTTGGGGGTAGAAAAGACCCAAGCACGAATCTTGCACAGATTCTTCTGGCCAGGAGTACATGAGGATGTCCGGTGGTACTGCGCCTCCTGCCCCGAGTGTTAGTTGCACAGCCCTCTCCCACATCTAAGGGCCCCGTTGATACCTCTACCAATCATTGAGATCCCTTTTGAGCGGGTGGCCATGGACCTGGTGGGGCCTCTAGAGAAGACAACTCGAGGTCACTAATATGTGCTTGTCATCTTGGACTAAGCAACCAGGTATCCAGAGGTCATTCCCCTACGAAATACAGCCTCCAAGTCCATAGCGAAGGAGTTGGTGGAAATTTTTGCCCGAGTCGGGCTACCGAAAGAGATTCTAACGGACCAAGGAACGCCTTTCATGTCTAAGCTGATGAAGGACCTCTGCTCTCTGCTCCACGTCCAAACTCTGCGAACTTCAGTTTATCACCCGCAGACCGATGGCCTGGTAGAGATTCAACCGGACCCTCAAGGCCATGATCAGAAAGGTGATAAGTAGGGATGGAAAAGACTGGAATACCCTGTTGCCCTACCTTATGTTTGCCGTCCGGGAAGTTCCTCAAGCCTCCACTGGATTCTCTCCCTTTGAGCTGTTATATGGCCGCCACCCCCGGGGCATACTAGATATAGCTAGGGAAATTTGGGAAGAGGAGCCTAATACAGGGAAAAATATAGTTGAGCATGTATTACAAATGAGAGACGGTATAACCCGAGTCACCCCTATAGTGCGGGAGCACCTGGAGAAGGCCCAGAAAGCCCAACAAACTCACTACAACCGCCAAGCAAAGGTTCGGCAGTTCCAACCCGGAGACCGAGTAATG
Source organism: Dermatemys mawii (assembly GCA_007922305.1). NCBI lineage: Eukaryota > Metazoa > Chordata > Testudines > Dermatemydidae > Dermatemys > Dermatemys mawii. The sequence goes on along the minus strand of ML677371.1, from coordinate 7,894,199 downwards.
GTGTTAGTACCCACAGCAGAGAGTAAACTCTTGGCCCAGTGGCAGGGGCCCTATGAAATAGTAGAATCTATAAGAGAGGTAAATTATAAGGTGAGACAACCGGGACGTCGAAAACTAGAGCAGATATATCACATCAACCTTCTAAAACCCTGGCGTACCCAAGAAACATATGTAGTTGCTCACAAGGACCTATTGCAGGAGAACAAGAACCCCGAGCAGGTGAGGAAGGAGGGACTAAGCCTGGCCCATAATGTATTGATAAGACAGCTGTCATACTTGAGGAAAGAATGCAGAAATGTTGGCCTATGTTTGTTTTTCAGACATGGTCATTGATGTGGTCGTGTTAGTGTACACACTGCTGTACAGTAGGTCACATGTGTTGAACAGATACCAAAGTGCATGCCCTGCAATTTTTATACTCCAAGGGCCAAACTCTCTGCTGTGGGAAGCAGGCAAAGCTACATTTAAGAGAGTGGAGATGTGCAGTCTTTTGCAAGTGGTAACTAGCCATAACGCAACAGGAGGGTCCAGCACAGTACATATCCATAGAGAGAAGTGCAGGAATGCTGTACAGCATAGCTGAGTTTTCTGAAGTTGTGTGGTGATAGAGTGGAATGCGTATTGGTGATGGTTTAATGTTCCAAGAATCAGGGACTGCCTGAAAGAAGGGATAAAGTCAAATCAGCAAAGGAAAAGAGGCAGAAATTTCCTTGCAATTTAGATATTCCTAGGACATATATATCTTACTCTTAGCTGGCATATTAAAATCCTCCATGTAAAATCCTTTCAGCCAGCATGAATATCAGTCAGAGAGTACAAAGTCTTATCTGATAAATTAATCAGGACAGCCCTTAAGCACATGCCATGAATCTTTCCATGAATATGGATGTTTTCCTAAATTGAGGGAAGTGGTACCCAAACTGGGGTTTGTGGACCCCTGGAAGTTCACAAAATGTTACAGAGGGTTCTCGGGGAAAAAAAAAACCCTAATGGCGGACAGAGCTGTCCATAGGAATCCCAGGCAGCATGGGCCAGCAGCCCAGAGCCTAGGGGACTTCCAAGAGTGAAGCAGATCAAAGCAATCATATCTATCACACTAAGATTTAAACTTCAGATACGACATAGAAAGGGGTGGTGATTATTTTTTGCTATTTTTAAAATGAAATAGGTTGCTAGTATTATTTTTAAATTATTATGAAGAACAAGTTTAAATTGGTTTGTAATGTGCATTGTTTGCCTGGACTGCTCAAGACCTGAATGCTTGTGTTCGAGGAATTCTTTGAGTTGGCTTCTTAAATACCTTCATTCGGTTTCACATCTGATACTCTTTGATGAAACAGGAGCCAGAGGCACCAGTGTGGGGGGTGACGAGGGTCACATGCACTCCTGCATCAGCGTATCCCCCCTGGGTCCCTCCCCTTTATTTCCATTGCCCCCTTTTTCCGGTGGTGCCCCCCAGGCCCTGGGATATGCAGGGGCTTTGTCCCCGTATCCCTTTTTTTACTGACACCTCTGATAGGAGCCTTGTCTTATAACAAGCTTAATCAAAAGGGATACAAGCTACAAAAGTGAGTTATTGGAAGAGTGTTGCTGTTTTTATAATGTAATAAAAATACTGTAATGATAAAAATAATAGTGTGTAATAATCATGTCATAAAACAAATTTTATCTTTCCAAGATCATTGCTTTTATAATTTATGCTGAGGTAAGGTAGAAAATCCGTGGAAATATTCATTTTTAGGAGGGGGTTCACGAGACTTGACATTTTAGTGAAAGGGGTTCACGAGTTGTTAAAGTTTGGGAACCACTGATCTAGGGCATATCGCGAATGAGTGTGTGGTGTCACTTTTGTTTCCTGCACTCACTACCAACTACAGTGGACAGAATAATAGTCAGAAATTACCATTTTACCCATAAAGTAGTTGCTCTACCATTCTGCTTTGCAAGTGTTAATTAGATTAATCCTTGGATCATCTGGGTGAAGTAGGAAGGTGATTATTGTTATCCACATTTGTGGATGAAGAAACTGAGTTCACACAGTCTCCAAAATTTCCATAGCAGTTTGTAAGATGCTAACGAGGGTTGCATGGCTAAATTCCTTTGTGCTGCTTTGCAATCCTGGAGTGAGGCTGAATAAGTGATCCTTATGAACACCAAACTATAGCTGAACTGTACAAAGTCAGCTTTATACAAAGTATATTATTGTTTATAGGGGGCAAAAGTCTGTGAACTTTCTTTTTATTCTTGTTTTTTGACAAGTGTTTCTGCAGGGATATCTGGTGGTTATTACACTATAGGAATAGGACAGTTTCCCGATGTGATGTATAGCTTTGATTACTTATTTTCTGCATTAATTAAAATAAACTGAAATATTGCAAAAGGGAAATGATGTAATAGTTATGTATAAAGCTTATGTGTCTTTCCAGGGGTGTAAAAGGAAGGCTAAGCAAAAATGACTCTCTTCTACTGGATCCTGTTCTTTGAAAGAATAGAAAGAAGGCTGTAAATAACAGAGATATGCCTTTTAAAGACAGCAGTTGGAGAGCAATCCAAGGTTGCCTCCCTTCATTTTTTCTCTTCAGTTGTTTTATGGGAAGTTAGTAAAAGGGTTTTGAATTTTTATTGCTTATTAGCTAATGCCACTGTAGTGCTTCAGTGTAGGCAATACTACCTATGCCAATGGGAGGGATTCTCCTGTCAGCATAGAAAATCCATGTCACTGTGGCTGGTGTATCTTTTTAGTGTTGACTTGAAGTCTTAAAGGAAGGTTGTAACATTTTTAGACCAGTGCCACTGTTATATGGGGTTTTCTGAACTACCAAAATCTTAAAGCTTGTTGTAGGAACAGAAGGTATTCACTGAATATTCACTATTTTTAAAGAATTAATGATAGTTAGTAGTGTATTTTATTGAAAATGAACTAAAATATCTCTGGTTGATTTTGAGGAGGGGTAAGTTTGAAGGGGTTTTACTGGCTATTCTTTTGTTCTGCAGGCTTTCAAACTGGCTATTTAAGATTTTTCTTGGCCTTATAAATGCTGTATTTTATGCAGAATTAAGCAATAATCCTCTATTTTAGGAACAGCATGACACAATGAAAGAATGAAAGAATTGCAAGAAAGCATCCACTGCTCTCTTCAGATGCAAATTCTTTTCTCTCTCCCTAGAATGGTGATGGTACAGCACAGCTTGTCCTAAGTTTTAGAGCACGGCTCAAAAGAACCCTGCGGGGGAGGAAGAGAGCCGGATTTATTCTTGCACTTTGCAACTTTCCTGGTAAAGTGAAATCCATTCGTAATATAACCATAGTAGACAAATGTGCAGTGGGGACAGCTACAGGGATCCAGAAGTCCCATTTTTGTTTCCAGTGTTCTCAGTTCCTAATGAAATCACAGCAGATTATCCTTATTTGAACCTGGTCTACATTATGAAGAAAAAGGAGCAGGGAAGCCTTTTTTTTTTTTTATTAGCTGCATTACACGTTTCAGTATGAAGATAATTTATGGAGATACATTTTAAAACTTTTTCTAGTAGTGTGGTTACTGAATTTAATTTGTGATTTATGAGTCCATAATCAAGGAGTTAAAGCATTTGGATTTTTGTCTGCATGGCATGGTGCCCAATCCTGCAAAATTAGTTGGCAAATGATTTCTGGGCATTTTGCCACCTGATATTTCTTAGAAATGTGCTGCTAATAAAATACCGGAAAAAATAAGATTGTTCCAGACATGCAAACCCCTGAGTTTCAGTGAGTGAGAAGTGTCAGCATTTTCACACACTTGCACAGTATTTTGGGGCTTTGGAACTTCTGCAGAAGAGTGCAATTGTTGTGCCGCAGAACAAAATGTTACTTAATTTTCCCCTTCTTCAATTTATGGACCAAACTGAAATACTTTTGCAGTGTCAGTAATAGCTTCTCCCATTCATTTGGCTATTGATTGTTTTGAGTGTGTTGAGGAAGAGAACACTGAAACTGTATACCAAGCTTAGGATTTTCAAAACTAGGTGTCGACAGTCAGACTCCCTCAGTCCATATTTAGCTGCCTCAAAAAGTCAAATGATTTTCAAAATTGCTGAACATCCAGGGACTTCACAGTCCCTCAGATAGGTGCTTGGCTGTGGACATTGGAGATTAACTCTCGTTATTTATATGTTTTATAAACTGCAATATAAAATGACCCATCTCATGGTCTGTGCACCTTTGACAGTCTTTTAAAAATACACTAAACAAACACACCCGTCAATTCTCTCAGATCAAATCTAATAACCCAAGAACAACGTAAACATAATAGCAACTAATAGTCCACACACACTGTCCCCAGAGTCCCACATCACTGCTATTCAACCCTACCTAGTACTCATCTCCTTCGGGGCAAAGGAGAAAAGATGAGCCTACTAGTGTGCCCTGAATGCTGACAGATTCGGCGTGGGAAGGACATAAGTTCCAAAGATCCAGGGCCTTAATGGAGAATGCCTTGCCAGCTGCTTCTGTCACTTTTATTGATGGTGTTTCGCCAAAGATACCTGTGGTGGACTACAATTGTGGCAGTATGTCATGGGGAGAGAAGTGGTCTCTTGACTTAGAAAAGTATGTCCCAAGCCATTTCAGGCTTTATAGGTCTAGACTAGAGGTTCTCAATCTACTTATCATTGTGGGCTGCATATGTAGCTCTCTGTGTGATGTGGGCTGCATCCACATAATATATATACTACCTGAATGGCCCTGAGGATGTCACCTGGGCTGCAGTCATAAGTGCCAATTCCGTGGGTGCTCCGGGGCTGGAACACCCACAGGGAAAAATTGTTGGGTGCTCTGCACCTACTGGCCTGCCCCGCCCCACCCCAGCTCACCTCCCTCTGGCGCCCATGTTTGCAGCTGTATACTGACTAAGCTGCTGGTTGAGAACCAGTGATCTAGACCAACATCTTAAATCAATCCAGAAAAAACCCCACAATGGGAAGCCAGTGCTGTTGTAGAGTATAAGTTTAATATGCTCTTTAATTAAAACACCACTTAATGTACAAGCTGCCAAATTCTGTTCCTGCTGTAGTATATGAATAGATTTGAGATGTATCCCCATGTAGTGCATGACAGTAGTCTATAGACACCAATTTAAAAAAATCATGTCAACAAGCAATAAACATAGAGGTTCAGTATTAAGAAACAGTTCTTCAAGCATTTGCGCACATTTTGCTTCAGGTATGTGTGTGCCCAGTGCACCAGAGACAGAGATGTTCCCTTAAGTGGTACACATTGGGACAGTGCATGCATGATCAGCAGCCTTGCACTGCTGCAGAATGGTATAAAGGATGGATCCGCCCCTCACCCTTCACTTCCTTCTCACTGCCCATGTCTTACTGCCCATGACTACTTGTTGGATCACGTCGGCTTGCAACTGTAAGGTTTTTCCCACTGCAGGGGGACTATCTCCCATCTGTAAATAATCAGCGTAAATTAGTGCTGTTTTCATAGAATCATGGAATCTCAGAGTTGGAAGGGACCTCAGGAGATCGTCTAGTCCAACCCCTGCTCAAAGCAGGACCAATCCCATTTTTGCCCCGTATCCCTAAATGGCCCCCTCAAGGATTGAACTCACAACCCTGCGTTTAGCAGGCCCAATTTCTTTTTCTGACTGTGAGCGTCACATCTCTCTTATACAAAGGGTATCGTCACCTGGCATGCCTCAGTCTCTGGGCTGTAAGCCTTGTGCCAACTGCGAAGAGTACGTGCTGGTGAATGACCCTCATTTTGGGTGCTTAAAGTACCTTGGTGAAGGTTGCATTCGAGGCCGTTGCCAGATCTGCAGGGGCTTCAGATTCCAGACAAAAAAAATGATAGGTGAGACTGAATCACCTCCCTGTGGAGGCTACCTGTGTCCTTCCTCTGGACCTCTCTGCTTGGCAGTGAGTACTCCTAGCCCAGTTAGGAGTGCCTATCCTGACATTGCATGGGAAAGTTGTCACTGATGTTCTTCTCCAGTGCTGAGGAAAAAAGTATAGAAGTTTGGAAACCCATTCCTTGAAGGAGCGGAGCTCCTCTAGAAAGTCTAGGTCTCCGGTATTGTTCACTAGTAAACTATCTGAGGACTTATAGACTTACCTCTGAGACAAATTCAGCCCTTGGTTCCATGAGCAGCTAGGTCTTCAGAGGGTCTGGTGCTTCCTCATTCAGTGCAGTCCAGGGATAAACCGAGCATCTCTGGAGAGATGCCATCAGACCTTGGATTTTCCAAGATGGTCCAGAGACACAGATCATTGGGGCAGTCAGAGCTGGAGTTCTGTGCCTTACTAATGGCCTTAATGGAACCTGTAAGGGTTCCCACCCACCTCTAGATCCTTCCTGATTCCTCCTTCCTATAGATTGGGTAGCAGACACTGGGCTAACTCCCATCAAGGAAGCAAGAATGTTTTTCCCAGTACTGAAGATGGTACAGTGTAGTAATCTGAAAACCAGCCTTAGATTTGGGAATCTCAGTCCATCTCAGTACAGGAGGCTCAAACTCAACTTCCTTTGTGCTATTGCTTCTCATCCCTTAACAAAGTGGTGGTATCTGGGATTTCTTCTCATGATCAGGATGACTGCAGGGCTTACCAGGAATTACTAAAGAGAGTATCTACTGCTCTTAATGTTCAGGTTGAAGTGGTTCAGGAGAGTTCCCACAGGCCAAGAATAACTTTGTTCATCAGACCTTCTACAGTGGCTCTGCCTATAAATGAAGACATTTTAGGCAGGAATTCTAGGCTGTGTTAGAAGAGTGCAAATGGATAGCTAGGATCTCTCTGCACGCAGCCTTTGATGTGGCAGATTTGGCAGACAGAGCCCTGGCATCCATAGTTATGCACAGATGTTCATGGCTTCAATTGTTGTGTCTTCTGCTTGTGGTCCAGCAGATGATGCAGTATCTCCCCTTCAGATGTCCTATCCTCTTCTCACAAAAGATGGGTGAAACTCTCCATAATCTCAAGATTTGAGGGCCACACTGAAACCATTGGGAATTTACTCCTTTCCCTAAAAGGAAGCAGTTCCACCCTCAGTCTCTCCAAAGATACCTATTTCCCCACCTAGGCAGCCTGATCACTTCAGAAAATGGGGAAAAACACAGGAGGAGACCTCCACCTCCTCAGTTTTCTTCTATGGCAGGTTCTTTGAGGCAGTGAGGAAATCCACTCTGCTTTACTTCCTTGTCGAGGACAGAGTACTAGATTGTTATGTGCCAGTTTCTCCCTCCCCTGTTTTTTTCAGAAAAGTTATCCCACTTCCCATGTGATTGGACCCATATTACCATGGATCAGTTGGTTCTAGATACTGTGGAACTTGAATACACCTACAGTTTTATTATTTGAAGAGCTACGTCCCTCAGTCTATCCCAGAAAAAGGTCCTGCTTTAGTTCTAGGAATTTCTAAACAGTTAATCCCTGTAGTATGAGTGTCATTACATAAATTAATAATAAAATGAAAATTAAATAAATTCCCTCACAGATGAGGAATGAATCTCCCCATCCTTTCCTTCACAGAAAAAAACAGCCGATTTTAAAAGAATCAAATTTAGGTGCTTTGTTTCCTAGAAGAGCACATAGCTAGGACTGGTTTTCAGCCCAGTTCTTCAATTAGGAGAAGGTCCTAAAGCTGGAACAACTCTTGCTGGACATGATCTCTGGAAAAGAAAAGTCCCAAGCAGAAAATCCATTATTGCTAGGAATTCTAAGTTCCTTATTGAAAAAGCATAAACTATAGTCAAAAGTTAAATGCAGTGCTCCCTTTAGGTGCTATTCACGCTTAGGTTTAGCCTAGCAACAAAAAAAAAAACAAAAAAAAAAAATACAGGATTTCCTTGATCAGTGTGAAAAGGGATTTCTTTTTGATCCTCTGGTGCCCAGGCTATACATTGAAATCTCTTCTGTGTTGTTTTAAAGCACTGGTTCAGAGTTTTAAAGCACTGTATATATGTGAGTCAGAGAAACTGCAGTAGACACCTGCTTTGGCTCAATCAAGGTGTGGAAAGGGCCTAAAATACATAACATAAGATGCTTTGGTGGGGTTGGAGGTGGTGTGTTTTAAACATGCGGGTCCTGCTAGGCGTCTGAGGAGAATGTCTGGCCTTTAATATCTGTGGGTATCTTGAGACAGTACCTCTCATATATATAGATATAGATATGAATGATACACCTATGGAACCATGATTCTTGCACAGTATAAAGTATGCAAAAAATAACCTATAGTGAAGGCAGGTTAGAATAATAGCAGACTTAAGTTTTGGCCCATTAGGCAGAGCTTTTCAACCACAAGGGTCCATATTCCTATCTCTGTTGCAGTAATGTGCATGACACATACAACAATTCCACCAGAGAGAGAATCCCATTAAGTTGTCTGCTGAAGAGCATGGCCAGAGTTTAGTTCATGCAACACATAGTAGGGGGTGCAATGTATGCTTATGTCCTTGATTCATTTGTATCCAGTACAAAACAATATAATTATTTGCCTGCTAAAAATGCAAAATTCTGTCCTCCAGTTGTGCCATTTCAGCCCCACTGAAACTAGTGTATTTTAAAGTATTTAAAAAAACAATAACATCAGCAGCAATAACAAAAAGATCTATAGGCAACTAATTATTATTAATCCAGACCCAATCTAAGGCAAGGTTGCCATTCTGCAATTTACCTGGATAAAGCTCTGATGTCATAAAAATTCGAGGGTGTTTTATGTGTACACTGAAAGCATGTAGCAGTGTAACCACTTAGCCGTTACTAAAATAATACTTGAGAAAAGAAAATAAACTACATTAAACCACAGCCAACAAGATGACCACAGTTCCCAAAGGGAAAATGGAACACCATGCGGAGATGATCAGTGGGCAAGAACAAATGGGACAAATGCCCAGTTCCCACCACCAAATAAAATGCCCCCCCATTAAAATAAAAAAATGGGGCGCCTGGGACAGGACTACAAAAGGGGACTGTCCCGGCCAAAATAGGATGTACTGTCACTGTAACAATCAAGAATTCTGTTAGAGGAAAATGTATCTGGGAAAGTGGAATCCTCTAGGGCAACAAGGAATAAATAATGCAAAGAAGGAGAGATTTACAGCGCCATGCAGATGGCACCAAGTCCTTCTTTCCTAGACACTGACTCAAAGTGCTGGGTTGGGATCTCAGCTTTTTAAGTACCTGTAAGCAATTCCTGTTCAAATCTATCTATAATTATACTTTGAAAAAAGATTTCCTTGACACAGCTAACCAGAACACTAAAACCAGAGTTTAGTTCACCCTGGCTAGTGGTTGGTTATAGATGCTACCTCATAACTACTGAATTACCTTTGGCATGAGGTCAATCTGTAAAGTGGTTACCTCTCCTGAGTGGGTAGAAAGGTGTAGAGAAGCAAATGCTATAGTCATAAGGTTGATAAATCAGAAAAAAAGTGCTACTGTATGATTGTTTGACCTTGAGCCTGATTCTGCATAGCTTTTACAGCTGGAATTCCCCTCGTCTTCAGTAAGTGCTCCAGGCATGCAATAAAGCCCCTGTGCAGGAGGGATGCTTAAAGCTAAACTTATGTTTAAGTGTTTTTATGAGTAGGGATGGACTTAAGCATGTGCCTAAGTGCTTTCCTGAATCAGAGCCTAAATGCAGAACAAGGCTCACTAGAGAAGAGTGGAAAAGGGTACTCAGTTTAGTAATAATAATTTTTACTTGTGTACAGTGTTTTCTACTTGAGGACATATAGCATTTTACAGTTTTTAATTTAGCTTCACAAGACTCCTGGTTCATGACAGGTTTAACAGAAAGCATTGGAAAAAGGCAACAAATTTCCCCCATATTTTAAAAAAAGTTTGATTTCTTTGAATATTTCCTTAATTTCTTTTTAATCCAGTACAATGAAAGTGACTGAATTAGAAAGACCCGGGTGTACAAACCTTATATCCTGGGAATATCCTGTACAAACCTTATTGGATGAAATTAAACTTAGTGAATTAATCTTATGTATCATTGTGGGCCAGGGATTGTATGTAATTCATGGAGGAGGGATCCCACAGCCCTCCAGGAACTAAGAACTGTGATGTGAGGTTAGACAAATTCAGACACTTCTGCGGAGCTCCTACCATCTGGAGAAGCTTACATATTCTGGTTCAGCTGGATTCCCTGGGCACCAACAAACAAATAAAGGACTTTTGGTTAAGTAGCCTAAGTTAAAACTGCCTCAGGGTTTGCTTTCTTATACAGCAAATGAACAGGATCTTCTGTCCAAGGGGTGGGGTGGGGGTGGGGATGTGGGAGGAGGCTCAATCTTAGGGAAGGGTTCATAATTGCTGGAATCCCTGGCTTGAAGTTGTTTCCACCATATGCAGGGTTTACAGTTTGTTTCAGTGGCTCTCAGCCTAGAAGGGTTGGAAGGATTGATGCTGACCATAGCCTTAGTGGAGATGCGAGGGGGCGTGATCTCTGATAAGCTTATTAGCATGCATATAGGTTCTTTTATTGTTATTTATAAGTATTCTCTGTAGCACTTTAACCTTAAGAATAAATGGGCTTATTTAGAAAAAACTGTGTGGTGACTTAAAACCATGGACAATTACTAGGATTACCAATTTTGATTGGACATATTCCTAGAGGTTTTGTCACATGTCATAATTTTTAATTAAAAATTAAACTTTAATTCCTGAAGACTCCAGGACAATCCTGGAGGGTTGGCAACCCTCACAATTACATTGCTTACAGCCTCTGAGAGAAAGCAAAGCAGTGCTGCTGAGGCAGTCTGACTTAGTGGAGAAATTCACAGTTTAGGCGGGTTGCTGTGCAGTGTGGAAATGCTCCGGTCATAAAGGAGAGACTTACTGGTGTCCACCCAAGAAAGGAAGCCAGGAACCTAGAGTGGGTCTCCCATAAAGGTGGAATACAGGTGCAGTTGCCCTGAACTGTAACACCAGGAAAAACTAACAGGCACTATCAAGCAACACTGAATAGAGCTCTAGAAAAAGCTTTTGTTTCCCCTGAAGTACGGGAAATATAAAAAGTTACAGTATATTTAAAAATCCTGAAACCTGGAATTATTTTAAATGCTTCAAAAACATAAGCAGGGTTTGTAACACAGACTGTTGCTTGTTTGAAGAACAGAATTAATCTAAATTTGTTGGCATGTCCAAGGGAATGATTTGCAGAAACCAAACATGTAAATTTAAAAATTTAACAGATGGAAAATCATCTTGCCAGTAACTTCTGAGGGATGTGGAAAATAGCTATTGCCAAATGAGATACAGATTTTTAGAACCAGGAAATGTAAGATAATTGTCCACAGAATAGGAAGGGAATAAAAACCAAAGAGGGAGAGAGTGTGTAGCTAGAAGCAAGGGGAAATTGAACAAAGGAAAATTGAAGTTAAATGTCAAGAAAATTTTCCTAATAGTGAGGTGTAATGGTCTGTGGAATAATATGCTAAGAAAGATAAAGGAAGACTCATCATTTAAAACAAGACTGCACAAACCATTATAAGGAATACTGCACAGCACAATCCTGTGCAGGCAAGGAGGATAGGTGGGGTAACACAATAAGACTTGTATTTTAAAGGCCCGATGCTGAAGATAATGGCAAAACTTCCACATCAGGGGGAGTGATAGTGGGCCCTAAATTGGAATTTTATTTCAGGAAACCCAATTTTAAACTCTCACTTAGGTTTGGAGGTGCAAATGGGTTTGGGATGTTAGCCTCACAGTATGCTTCTGTGCTTCACAAAACCACTATAACATAAGACACAGCTGTCATTCTGAGCAGAGGTCCGGCACCGTAATAGCTACAATTTAGCTACAAGTCAGGAATGAACTGGAAGAGTTATGTACTCTGCCTTGCCTTAGGTGGCAGGTTATTCCTTCATTCTTATTAACATGGAACTGATGTGCAAAACAAAAATTACTTTTGAATGATGATTCAGCTCATATTTCCTTCAGCTTTGTTTTCTAGCTAACAAGATTTGTTGTGAACAGTTGTTCTCACTGCAAATTTAAATAATGCCAGTAAAACTTGTGGAGTCTCCCTCTTCATGAGTGGAGTGGATGAACATATAATTCCCTTTAACTGTAAATAAATGTTGATAATATCAATTGAACATCAGAAGGAGAACAGAGCCTGTTTGTATGAAATTCCATACTACTACTTATACCAATAGTCCTAGTCCTCTGAGGGTCTTTCCTAGCCTTATGTAGCTGCCTCCCATTATAACACAAAAGGGATTTTATATCTGCTACCACATTGATTGTATGTTTTTTTAAAACGATTTCCTTAATTGACCTAAAGTGAAATACCACAAACTTCAAGTTAAATCAAATTTTTAATGAATAGGTCATGAGAGACAAATATTGAGAGGATTTATCATAGAATTATTACTATGTTCCACATTTCATTCCTGGTGTTGTCATACAGACTGCTGTAAATATAAAGAACTACTGGTAGATCATTTTAATCCCTATGGGAGAGATGGTCCTATGTTAGTTTAGCAATGGTTACAGTCTGTGCTGTGCTGATCATGGAAACTGTTGTAAATTGACACAGAGTAATAGAGGAGAAGTGTGACCTCCTAGTGATGTGGGGCCTACCCCACTGGGAAGGCAGAAGAGCATCAAGAATTAATCCAGTTGTGGGGAAACTTCATCCAAGTCCCCTTTGGAAACTGGACTCATTCGTATAGTCCCTTAACCCCATTGATGCCAGAGCTTAGATTTCAGAACTTGAACTCCTTCCATTATAGTGTGTGACTGGACAACAACATATGCAGGAATCTGTCCCAGGCTCGCCTCCAAGAACAGCAGCATCCAAAGGGACTACCTGGTCTTGTGGGGGGCCCTTAACACCTGTAGGTCATGAGCCCCGCACAAGCTGCCTTTGAAGGGCGGAGACAGGCTTTGGAGGAAACACTGAGATAATTTAAGATTGTAAGATGGCAGGGACTGTATTTTCCTATATGTCTGTACAGAACCTAGCACATTGTAGGTGCTACTGAAATGTAAAAAAACAATTATCACACAGTCTTGCAAATGCCATTCCAAGCAAACAAGAAATTTCACTTTAAAAAGGGACTGCATCTTCATGCAAATTTTCTCCATAAAATAACTTAACTGTATAAATGATAGGCTGAAACAGGCATGCTATCTTTCTCAAAGACAGTCATGCAAGATGAGCATGAATCCATGACTGCTTGATGAAGATGTAGTTTTGGTGACTCTCTTGCGCTCGCTCTTCAGTCAGACTCTTAGTAACATATTTCATTTAAGCTGGTTTTGTGGTTCAAGAATACATGGAAATTGATGCATTTAGGACTAAGATCACTATTGTTTGTGACTGAAGTATGAATTGTGAGTTTGTGACTTCAGTGAATTACTTGGCCTAGACACTCATAATAGGTTGTGCAGTCCGTTCTGCTGGACAGAATTAGCAAGACTGACCATAGGAATCCTGCATGACAGTGAAACCTTTTTCCTGTTAAGGTACTTGGTGTAAGTCAGTGAACATTGATTCATTTACTGGACAGGTGAATGGGGAAATTTGAGGATAGTTCTGACAAGTCAAAGGATTAACTCTTTTTGTATAACCACCTACAACAAGATTTAGCCTTCCCATTCATTCATTCATTCATTCATTCATTCATTCATTCATTCATTCCAGCCACCTTTAATGTCCTCTGGACTCCTCCCAGCCCATATTGCTGCATGTGTGTTGGGCTGACTGACTTTTGGCTGTCTGTAAGTTGCTGTCTTTCCTAGTAGCTTTCTAAGGCATATTATATATTGTCAGACATCTGTACACAGTGAGTATAACAGTGTACCATGCTAGGTAGATAATAACAGATCAGTTGAATCACCTGATACTCTCTAATTCTTTCCAATAGGAATAATTACATGCTGTCAACACTCTGTGAACAAATAATGAGAAAAACATTGATCTATGGAATATGTGCATATAAATTTTCAGGGTCCATGTTCTTCCTAGGGATTTATTTCATGGCGGACTTGACAGCCAGCCCTAATCATCACATTTCAGGGCTCTGTAATCCTCAACGGTTTGGACAATGGCAGTAACTTCAGTTCCCGCACTAAATTACCACTGAATGATAGAAAAGGGAGAAAGAAGGGGGAAAAAAGGAAATTTACGAGAAGTTAATTGTAGGTTTCACTTTCAAATAACTTTAATAAGATTTTGTGAAACAGCTATGACCTTGGATTAGGATGTTTTGGAAGCACAAAGTCCTGTATATTTTGTGACCAAAGTGCAAGATGGAATAAAAAATGACAATATAGACAAATAATAATGAGTAAAAAATGTTTCTGAGGGGGAAGCTGGAAAACTTTAGAGTCAAACATCTAGTCAGCTATTTTTACCTTTGATTATGCTTTTTGTTTTGAAGTTTTGAGGCCCTAAAATAGAGTTCAGTATTTAAGTGTTTGATATCACAAATATGGAGTCTAAAAAGGAAAAAAGTGCAGCATTTTATTGACCTATTACATTATTTCTCAGTTGCCATTAGAAATCCCATTCCTGGGAGAAAGACTTAAAAAAAAAAAAAGGCCCATAAAGTTCCTAATGGTCTTAAAACTAGAAACATCTGCTGGAGTCATGAACTACTCATTAGACTAGTTTAGCAGCCAAAGAAAGTGAGCTTCAGCTGGGACATGTGAGAGAAGGGTAACCAGAAAAAATATCAGACCGAATACAAATTTGGAAAAAAGATACTAAGCATCACATTTGCATATTCTTAAAAATAAGAACACTAATGGTAGTGTATTTTTCACTCTTTTAATGAGAAACATTGCCCATTTTCTTCAGGATATCAAGCCAAACTCCTGCTTCTGGTACGTGGGTTGTACTCAAAGGTTAAGAACTCTTGTGTAATTCACACATAGAATCAGAAACATTTAACTCTGCAAGCCTGCAAAGGGGACAAAAACAAAGTGGCTGTGTGACCAAGAAGAGTGGGACAGTAGAGCCAGAGGCACTGATATCCTGCATGCAGTATAGAATCAGAGGGGTAGCCGTGTTAGTCTGGAATTGCAGAAGTGACAAAGAGTCCTGTGGCACCTTAAAGACTAACTGAAATGACTAAATTTCAGTTAGTCTTTAAGGAGCCACAGGACTCTTTGTCACTGCATGCAGTATAAATAGTCTTCAGAGTGTGTAACATTAAAACAGTTGTTTCAGAGTCTGGTTGGTGATTTACCCAGAACACTGGAAGTGAATTCCCTATGGAAAAGAGAACCCACATTTAACATACTTCAGGTATACTCAGAGTGCACGAATACAAGCCTACACCATTCTAACAGACTTAAAGTGGATTGTACACCTCGCTTCTGGCCTCCATAACACCTAAAACAAGCTACTTCCCTGGTTTCTGCTCACGGTTTTGAGGACACAAATGCGAGGCAATGGAGAGCTCTCTCTCTCATTGGTGTAGAAGCATCTTAACTTAAGCACCACAGCAGCATAGCTGCATCGATGCAGCTCTGCCGTTGCAGCATTTTAAGCATAGGATTGCCCTGAGTATGTTTACCAAACTTGAAGAAGAACTCTGTGTAGGTTGAAAGCCTGGCTCCCTCACCAACTGAGGTGGTCTAATAAGTACCTCACTCACCTAGTCTCTCTAATATAGGGTGACCAATGTCCCGATTTTATAGGGACAGTCCTGATATTAGGGGCTTCTTCTTATATTAGCACCTATTACCCCTCACTCCCATCCTGATTTTTTTCACACTGTCTGTCCCCCTATTCTAATATCCTGGAATCAATAGGGCTACGACAGCACTCCATGATAGGTCCAGTTCATTAGTTTTTGGTGAATCATTCTGACAGTAGGTGGTTAATGAAAAATGCCTATTTGTGGAATTAATTAAATATGTGCATATAACTTTGAACGTTTAGTTACGTTTTTCAGTTGAGGTTACCATGATCAGGATTGCTGAGTGCAGGTTACTTAAGTATGTATGTTGTAACCGCCAAAGTCCGGGACCTACTACTCTTTGCTTGTGCCTCACACTAATGGGAAGAGATAGAGAAGAAAAACTACATTTGTTAACGTTACTTTTGGAGGAAAATAGTTTTGTCAATCTGATGCAAGTTACTCTCAGTAATATTGTTGAACTTATGTATTATGTGACCAGTAGGAAAATTAAAAACTGTAGTTCATTAGTTCTCATGAGTGTGAACTTGCAGTCCTTGAAATATGTAGTTTCTTCTGTACATATAGAATTCTTAACATACACAATTCACTGGTCTTGAGTTTTACATTGGTGTACTATAAATCAGGATTAATTACCTGAAGTGAATGGAATTTTGAAGGTCATGCCTATATATATAAGAGCTGAACTGCCTTTATTTTTTTTTGTAAGTAGAAACTACTTTTTCCGAGTTGAAATCTTGTGCACCAGCCTTCCAATTGGAGTAAATTTGTATAGTTGTTCTGTTCGTAAATATATACAAACCTTTGGTTTTATAAGGAGTGTCCTGACATAAATGGCATGTGTGCACACACACATAGTTTATCAAGGTGCTGACACCCTTCACTAAGTAACAGTGTTTTATTTTGTGTTGACTTCTATATGTTGCATACAGAAGGATAGATACAGTGTTCACTGGCTAATGGAATCATTCAGTCGTCCTGCTCCTAAAGAAATCTAACAAGGGGAATGTTTATCAATTGACTCCCCAGAGTGGTGATCTCAGACTGTTTTTTTCCTTCATTGAACAAATTCAGATGGTTTCTTCCTTTTTTCTTTTTCTTGAAGGTTAAGTGAAGAGGCACAGATTAGCATTGTAGAGGCCTGTAAATAAACATCCCAAGTGTCTTCTGGAAAAGTTTGTTTAATCATTGAAGGATTCAGCAGTACATTGCTGAATCAGCAAAGCGATGGAGTCCTGGTATGGTCTGTGCCGCTACTGAGTAAATAATTCCCACCTCAACACCCGTATGGTTTGACAGCTCACAGGTTGTAAATTTGAAGACATAAAGGGCTTTTGATTACTCTTCCTTTTCACTGTGTTTGGCCTACAAGAGTTTTTTGAGCATTTAGTTGCTCAAAGAAAGGAATTATAGTGGGCAGCCCTAGCTCAGTTTCTAGAACCTGACACCAAAATGTAAAATTAACCATCTTAGTCTAATACAAAGTTACAAATACATTTACATATCTGTTTTGTTCCTGAAAAGATGCATGTGTTCTAGAAGAGTGGCTCTCAGTCTTTCCAGACTGCTGTACCCCTTTCAAGAGTCTGATTTGTCTTGTGTACCCCCACGTTTCACCTTACTTAAAAACAATGTCAGACATAAAAATACAAAAGTGTCACAGCATACTATTACTGAAAAAATGATTACTTTTTCATTTTTGCTATATAGATATAAATCAATTGGAATATAAATATTGTACTTAGGTTTCAGTGTATAGTATATAAAACAGTAGAAACAAATTATTGTCTATGACATTTAGTTCGTACTGACTTCACTAATACTTTTCATGTAGCCTGTTGTAAAAGTAGGCCAAAATCTAGATGAGTGTATGTACCCCCAAACTGGAAGACCTCTGAATACCCTCAGAGTTACATGTATCCTTGCTTGAGAACCATTGTCAAGACCTCCAACTTACCATCATTAGAGTTATATTTAATTGTTTAATTAGATTTGAATTAACTTACAATTGTAATATATATTGATAGGCATTGATGTCACTTACTTTAATGATCTCTGACTTTCATGATTAGAACAGAATCTATATATATAGAGAGAATTATTTTATTACATTATTTTCATAGTCGAATTAGGAAATAATATGATAAGGTTAATATTAAGCAGGAAAGAAGATTCTGAGGCAACAATTTATTCCACCCCAAATAGGTCCCCCATATTTTCTCCAAATTTTTAACAGAGCCTCTCAGTTAATGCTCACCATTGATTCTTAGTGTGAAATAGTCTGGATTGTTTTA
The DNA here is from genome assembly GCA_007922305.1 of Dermatemys mawii. NCBI lineage: Eukaryota > Metazoa > Chordata > Testudines > Dermatemydidae > Dermatemys > Dermatemys mawii. The sequence continues at coordinate 7,876,252 of ML677371.1, read as the reverse complement.
TAAGAATACTTGCAGAGGAATACAGCTGACTAAAACCTTACTGTCCATCACTGGTACTTATATGGTCCCATTACCTTAGTATCTGAGCACCTCACAATCTTCAAATGTATGTATCTTCTCAACATACCTGTGAAGTAGCAGAGTACTCCTACCCCCAGTTTACAACTGTGGAATAGAGGCACAGGCAAAATATTATTAAATATAGTATAAAAGAAAGAAATCTCTGGAATGCAGAAATTACTAAATATAACCTTCATACCATAAATATTTTGAAAATATAATTGCCTAGGGTCTCACAGGAAGTTTGGTGGAGTAGAACATTGAACATGGGTCTTCTGAGTCCTAGGCTTGCGCCCTTGCTACTAGGTCATCACTGCTCTCAGCCTCAGTCTATGATGTTGATCATATTATATTATAGAGCATTATGTTTAGCACTAAAGTGCTTATAGTGGACTTCAGCTGGGTTGTGAGACTAAAGTATTTTAGTAGCTGATGTTTTCATTATGGGTGGAATTCCCCGACATGCAGAGTTCCACTGCTCCACTTAAGTTCCACTGATGTAGAAATATAAGGATACATGGAGCAAATTCTGTTAAACAAATGCAACCCCACTGATATCAGTAGGTTATGCAAGTGTAAAAGAGAGAAAAAAATGACACAGTATATTTATTTATATCTGCAGGTGGAATTAAAACGTTTTCTCTGACATTTTCTCTTTCTCAATTTACATAAGAAAAGTTTTTCTTCACATGATTGTTCATGTGTATTCCAAGCAGGTGTGTGTGCTTCATGTGAATGCGCACACACCTGCTAGCAGTATCCATAAGGTATACATAAGTATCCCCTCACATTATCCATAAGGTCGGCTCAGGTGCCCCTTGGAGTGGCACCACTATGGCACCCAATATATGGCCCTGCCGACTCTCCACCCCCTCAGTTTCTTCTTACTGGCTGTGACGGCTATCTGGAACTTTGCTCTCTCCTGCGAAGCAGCCTTAGCAGTGTTCTTGTTGTGTGTATATATAGTTCGTTTTTGTACTTAGTTAACAGTTTCTCATTAAGTTTAATGAGTTAGTCGGATAGTTGTTTGGGGAGTTCCTCCCGCAACTTGTGTTGCCCTCTGAGGCATGCCTGGGTACTCAGTGTTTAAACTCTGCGGGGTCTGCGGCAAGTTTATGGAAAGAGTGACCCGAACTCTTCTTCTCTGAGGTGTCTCGGGGAGAGCCACCAAAGAGACCGGTGTCACATCTGTAACGGATTCTACCCAAGGACCCTTAGGGACCGAGAGCAGAGACTCCATGTTTTCCTCATGGAGGCCTCCTTGCGTCCACATTCTGATCTGGAACCGGCGGAATTGGCACCGAGTGCTTCATCTTCGGCGCATAGCACTCCGGCGCCACTGGTGCGGGCGGATGCCCAGCAAAAAGTCCATAGACCCTAGCACCGGGGGGACTCGGCACACAAAAAATCAGCCTCGGTAAGGCACCACTCCCCTTCGCCAGTGCCCGTGAAGAAGAAGAGGCCGATGAGGGGACGTTCACCCCACCAGGACCTCCAAGGGCCTGCGGCACTTGTAAGTGCAGCAGGGCAGCCTGTGTTGGCACCTATCCTACCCAGGGCCCCATCGACTCCTGCCCCAACAGGAGGCCAGTCAAGTCTAGACTGGTCAGGATCCCCGGAGCCATGTGGTGAGGTTCGCCCTCCTTCAATGCTGGAGGCGTTTGAGGCGGCATCAGACCAGCTCAAAGTGTTGGTGCCGGCCTCTCTGCGAAGTCACCGGTGCCCACCCATCCTTCAATCCCATTGAGAGGCAAGCCCTCGATGACGGCCCCGCACTCTCCAACCCAGACCACCCCAGCGCCGACATCGTGCTCCTTCCCGCTCCCCAGCCCAGCGGTGCTGCTCTCTGGCAGCTGTGGGCACAGTGCCGCCCTGGTTATCTTACTCAGAGACCTCAGAATTGGAGGTGGACTCATACTGTTCAAGTAGATCGCAGAGCCACTGATCCGTGTCACAGTACCGGCACCAGCCTTACCTGACGCCATGGCAGCAAGACTTGCAGCTGCCTTCCCAGAGTTCCTTTTGGACTCTCTGAGCCTACCATCAATACCAGGGACAGATGCAGGGCCCGCGCTCCTGGTCCACATTGGTGTCATCAACGTTGGTGGCTCCAGCGTAGATGCCTCCACCGGCGGTGCCGCTGTCAGGGAGGGGAACGCCTCCTACCCAACGAGAGCCGGCACTGCCTTGCCGGCACTGTCGGGAGCTCTGTCTTCAGCTCTTCAGGCTGTGTCCAACCTACCTCATTGCACAGAGTCAACCCCAGTACTGGTTGCGGGGCCACTCCCTGCTTCCTCACTGGCCATGCAACCAGAGTACTGTGTGCCGAGAGGAGGACTGGACTTCGGGTGTTTTCCTCGTCTTCCTCACCAGACAGCACGGTGGCGGGAGCCTCAGTGGCACCGGCCCTGGAGGACAATAGAGTTCTCCAGCAACTCCTCAGAGGGGGAGCACAGAGCCTGGACATCCAGGCAGAGGAGGTTGATGTTGAGGTGGACCCTGTGGTGGACATTCTAGCTCCCTCCGGGCCTCCAAGGGTCCCCCTACCCCTCATTAAAACTGTGGTGGATACCTCACGTACCCTCTGGCAGACCCCAGCCTCTCTGGCCCCGACAGCCAAGAGGACAGAGACATATTACTTTGTGCCCTCCAAAGGGCACGAGTACCTATACGTTCGCCTTCCTCTGGACTCCCTGGTCATAGATGCAGCTAACCAAAGGGAGTGGCAGGGTTTCCCAGAGTCGACCCCCAAGAACAGGGAAGCCAAAAAGCTTGACCTTTTCGGCAGAAAGGTCTATTCGATGGGGGGCCTACAGCTATTCATTGTGAATAAGCAGGTGATAGTTAGTCACTATGTACACAACACTTGCTCGGCCTTGCCTAAGTTCACCGAGCTTCTTCCCCAAGGGGCTAAAGCGGAATTCACAATCCTGGTGGAAGAGGGGAAACTAATCTCCTGGGCCTCCCTCCAGGCAGCTCTTGACACAGTAGATGTGGCCTCCCGCACACTAGCCATGGAGGTGGTCATGTGCAGAGGATCCTGGCTGCAGGTTTCGGGCCTCCCCTACGAGGTCCAACAAACAATTCCGGATCTTTCCTTCGAAGGCCGATGTTGTTCTTGGAGAAAATGGACAAGCACCTTCATAGCTTTAAGGACTCCAGAGCAATGCTGTGCTCTCTGGGCCTACACATGCCAGCCATGCAGCACAAGCACTTAAGGCCACAAGCCACCCTGAAGCCATACCAGCCGCAGAATGTCCAGTAGACCTCTCGGAGAAGTGGCAGAAGTGGCAGGTGGAGACAGCCCCCGTCCCCGGGGCAGTCCCCTACCCAATTCAAACCCCCCGTCAGGGCCCAGGCCCTAGTTTTGATGGTGTGGTTGCAGACAGCCTACTTGTCAGGACTTTGGATCCTCCCACTCTTACCTTCTCATCCTATCTATCCCTCTTCTACTGTGCATGATCCCGCATGGTCCCGCATTACCTCAGACTGCTGGGTGCTCCGCATAGTAGAAAGGGGTATTCAATCCAATTCTGTTCCCTCCCACCCCACCCAGTCCCCATCCCTGTCGCTCTTCAGGGACCCCTCTCACGAGCAGCTCTTGACCCAGGAGGTACAGTCCCTCCTCGTGGTGGGGGCAGTGGAGGAAGTTCCTCAGGAACTGAGGGGCAGGGGGTTCTACTCCTGCTATTTCCTCATATCAAAGGTGAAAGGGGGCCTCAGACTCATCCTGGACTTGAGACAGTTGAACAAGTTCATAAGGAAGCTCAAGTTCCGCATAGTCTCCCCCATTATTCCGTCTATGGATCCAGGTATATGCCGGGCAGCCCTCGACTTGAAGGACACATTTTCATATTGCAATAATACCTCAGAACAGACACTACTTCCAGTTTGTGGTGGGCAACCTCCACCTCCAGTTTGCAGTCCTGCCGTTCGGGCTGTCAACGTCTCTAAGGGTATTCACAAAGTGCATGGCAGTAATAGCGGCCTTCCTGCACAAACACCACGTCCAGATGTTTTCCTACCCTGACAATTGGCTCATCAAGGGCCGCTCCAAAGCCCAGGTGGAGGCCCAGGTGATGTTTCTCAGGTGGACTTTCCTTGAATTCGGCCTTCTGCTGAACGAGACCAAGTTTACCCTATCTCCGATTCAGAGGATAGAGTTCATAGGGGTGGTCCTAGATTCCACACGGGCCAGGGCAGACCTGCCGGAGTCCAGGTTCCGGACTTTGGCTGACATCATCCAGGGCTTCAGCCGTTTCCCAATGTCCACAGCACGGACATGCCTGAGGCTTCTGGGTCATATGTCTGCTTGTACATACCTGGTGCGCCATGCCAGACTCAGGCTCCACCCGCTCCTGTCCTGGCTGGCATCAGTGCACCATCCATTTTGGGACATCCTGGATATTGTGGTAACTCTACCTGGGACAGTGCTGATCTCTCTCCAGCGGCGGCCGGACCCAGGGAAGGTATATGCCGGGCTGCCTTTTGCCAGTCCTCAGCCCTCGCTGTCTCTGATCATGGACACGTTGGACCTGGATTGGGGTGTCCACCTAGGGAACCTTCGGATTCAGGGCTACTGGTCCCAGGAGGACCTCTCTGTACGTATCAAAGTCAGGGAGCTGAGGGCAGTGTGCCTGGCCTGCCAGACTTTCAAATCCCACTTAGCAGGCAGGTGTGTGGCAGTTCCTACAGACAATACCTCAGCAATGTTCTATATCAACAAACAGAGGGGTGCAAGCTCTTGTCCCCAGTGCTGGGAAGCCCTCGCGCTGTGGGACTTTTGTGTGGAGCATGACATTTACCTGATGACGTCTTACTTACCAGGAGTACAAAACAGTCTGGCGGACTCTCTCAGCCGGTTCTTCCATGGTCACGAGTGGTCCCTCCAGAGGGACATGGTGACTTAAATCTTCCGTCTCTGGGGAGTCTCCCCAGATAGACCTGTTCGCGACGCAGGACAACATGCAGTGCCGCAGGTTCTGCTCCCTCATGGGCCTCAGCCCGGTGTCAGTCATGGACTCTTTCTCTGTCCCGTGGACTCATGGCCTGCTTTTTATCTTCCCGCCAATCCTGTTGGTCCACAGGGTGATCCTCAAAATCCAAAAGGACCGAGCGCGAGTCATTCTGATAGCACTTGTACGGCTGTGCCAGCGCTGGTTCACGTTGCTTCTGCAGATGTCTGTGAGGACTCCACTACAGCTGCCCTCATTCCCGGACCTGACCACGCAGTACCGCAGCTGCATTTGGCACCCGCACCTGGAGTCCCCGAACCTGGAATCCCTCAGCCTCATGGCCTGGATGCTCCGTGGCTGAACTCCGCTGAGCTGGCTTGCTCTCCTCTCGTTTGGCAAGTGCTCCTCAGCAGTAGGAAGCCTTCCATTAGGACCACGTATATGGCCAAATGGAAGCATTTCTCTTTCTGAGCAGAGCAGCACAGGCATGCTCCTGCACACCCCTATCCCATTCATTTTGGACTATCTTCTTCTTTTAAAACAGCAGGGTCTGTTGCTCTCCTCGGTGTGGGTCCCCTTGGTGTCTTTCTTGGCTTTCGACTGAGGTGCTGGAGGTTTCTCTATCTTCGCTGACCCCCTGGTCAGCTGCTTCCTCAAGCGCTTAGAAAGGCTGTTCCCGCATGTACAACAACCTGTTACTGCCTGAGATCTTAACCTGGTCCTCTCCATCATTATGGGCCCTCCCTTTGAGCCGCTAACCACGTGCTCTCTACTGTTCCTGTCTTATAAGGTCACGTTCCTAGTGGCTATCACCTCGGCCAGGCGAGTGTCGGAGCTCAGGGCCTTCACATCGAAGCCCCCCTACAAGGACAAGGTCCAGCTCCGGCTACATCCAGCGTTCCTTCCCAAAGTGGTCTCTCCATTCCATATAGGTCAGGGCATTTTTCTTCCGGTGTTTTACCCAAAGCCACATGTGTCCAACAGGGAGTGCAGGATACACTCTTTAGATGTCTGGAGAGCCCTAGCGTTCTATAATGAACAAACTAAGCCATTCAGAAGTCTGTTTAGCTCTTTGTGGTGGTGACTGATAGGATGATGAGCCTCCCTGTCTCATCCCAGTGTATCTCCTCATGGATCACATCGTGCATCCGCGAATGCTATGATTGGGCAAGAGTGCCTGCCCCTCCGGTCACAGCCCGCTCCATCAGGGCCCAAGCCTCGTCGACAGTGTTCCTGGCGCAAGTCACTGCTCAGAAGATCTGTTGGGCTGCCACATAGTCATCCATTCATACATTAACGATGCACTACGCCATCACTCAGCAGGCCAGAGACGATGCAGCTTTTGGTTGCGCAGTGATTCAGTCAGTAGCGGACTCCGACCCCACCACTTGAATTCGGCTTGTGAGTCACCTGCTTGGAATGCACATGAACAATCACTCAAAAAAGAAAAGACAGTTACTTTTCATAACTGGTGTTCTTCAACATGTGTTGTTCATGTCCATTCCAATACCCATTCTCTGGCCCATCTGTCGGAGTGATGGCAAGAAGGAACTGAGTGGGAAGAGGGTTGGTAGGGCCATATATTGGGTGCCAGAGCAACGCCACTCCTGGGGGTGCCTGAGCCAAGCCTGCGGTTATTGCTAGGGGAAAAACTTTCCGACTGGCGTACACGAGGCGCGCAAACACCTGCTTGGAATGGGTATGAACAACACGTCTCGAAGAAAACCAGTTACGAAAGGTAACCGTCTTTTCCTAGCCAAGGTTCAAAATGCTTTTTACAAATATTAAAAAGAAAGCCAAACAACTAAGAACTTGCTGCCTCCTCGCTTCCAAACCAGAAAACAACCAACAAAAAATCTTTCTGTCCTGAACAGCAATAGCATAAAGTGACAACCATCATCATATCAATCTTTCTAAAATCCCAGGCTCCTTTTTATTTAGGATATAAATAAATTCCAAATGTTCGGGCCCCTCGGAGATAGCAACTGGCCAGCTGATCCCTCTTTCTTAATCCGAGTGGGCTGTATTTGGAATCTCCACTGATGACAATTGTGGCAGCTGCAGAAGTGGAAGAAACAACACGAACAACAAATGCAAATGAACTCCCTCAATTTTTTAAAGATGAGAACTACCTAAGAAGATTTAACACCCTAAGGCCTATTTATACTTTCTGAGCCTTACACATTGTTCTTGTGAGATAATTTTATGGTGGGTTCAAATCAGTTGGAGAAATCCTAACATAACTGGGGCTCTTATTGCTATTGCAATACAAATAATAATAATAGAAACCACTTGTAGAAGAAATTCTCTCCTCTTCTTTGCTTGTGGTGTGAGGAAGATACAGATATCAAAATTCCTGCCTTTCAGTCTTCAGGATGATGCATGTTTTTCTTCAGAACTGTCAGTTTTATTGTTCAGAGCAGGGGAGGAACTTTGCTTACCAAAAGGTGTTTGACATCTGTTTAATCCATTTGCACCACATTCTCTCTGTTTGTTCATACATCTGTGATATTTCATTATTTCTTTCATGTTGTTGCAAATAGGTTTCTGTTAGCTTCTTAGATTAATATAAATGTCGTTTGGCCTTTCTGTAAAATTTATCTTTTTTCTCCTGTGTTTCAGATTCCCACATTCCCTTTCCTCTCTCTGCTAATACATCTGTCTGAATTTGACATATAATTTATTCAAAATTCAGTCTCAGTGGTGACGCGTTACTTTTAATAATGAAGCACATACTGCAAGCAGACTGGTGTGAGATTTCTCCACAAGTTCTCATTCTCTCATACAAAATAAAACACAGCAAAGCTCCATTATATATAAAGAGAGATGGCAGCTTTGTTGTTTGGTTGGTTGTTTCAGCAAGCTGGTTAGTTAATTTCATTTTTCATTTTTCTTTCCCACGGGTTGTAAGCTCTTTTGGACACTATTATTGTTCTACATTTGTATAGCACCTAGCACAATGGGATCTTCATCTATGATTGGGGGCTCCTACATGCTACCACAATAGAAATAAGAATATTTTTGTATGATTGGAGTGGTTCTCAACCACAGGTTCATGTACTGTTATTCATACGTTAGGATTTTTTGATGAATGCTCAGAACTGCCAAGCACAAGTGTTCAAAAATCGTGAGGCAGATCCCAACACATCATGAGTTTGGCTTAAATATTACCTGTTTAAAAACAGAATAAAGTTTTGCATGTTTTTGTTTGTTATCTTTCCTTTTATCCTTTATGGGTCATGCTTTCAAGCTTTTCTTCCCAACCATGAAGGCTAGAATCTTACTCTGTGTGTGTGTGTGTGTGTGTGTGTGTGTGTGTTTGTGTGTGTGTGTAACCAAAGACTATTATGCCTAATTACATAACTCCATAAGCTGATGGTTTGAGACAAGTATCATAGGACTCATGGTAAAATTGTGAGAGTTGACAACACTGTGCTAAGATGCTGAAGTTTTGTACCATTCGCTGGCGGACTGATGACTGCCAATTGTATGTGCTAATCTTGGATATCTGTGTTTTCAAGCATCCCCATGGTGGGATAGAACAGGGTTTCTCAACCTGTGGCTCTGGACCCAAAATTGGGTCACCAGAATGTTTCAAAGGGCCATGTTGCAGCTTCTGTGGCTCCTGTCCCATGGGGCTGTCTGGGCTCACATGCTCCCTGCTCCTAGTACTACAGTCTCTGGGGTCTCAGTGCCACTCAGGTTTGGCCCAGCCATCATGATGATGGGAGCCCAGGTAGGCCAAATTTGAGTGAGTGACACTGCAATCCTGTGAGCCAGGTTGCAACTCCACTCACACAAATTTGGTCAGTGAGAGTGGTGGGTCAAAACCTGAGAGGAGCTTCAGTCTTGGATATTGCAACGCTTGGAGCGGAGAGCCAAGCCCAGCCAGCCCTACAGCACAGGAGTTGCCACGGTGGGGTGAATGCTGGGCAGGACCCAGCCTCTGTGGGGGCCAGAATCTGACCAAAACCACCCTACAGCCTCCACCCCCAAACTATTTATGGGATCGCGACATGCCATAAACGTTTACAAATGGGGCCTGAGCCCAAAATGGTTGAGAACCCTGGGTTAGAACTCACACATTTGATGAGAAGGCAGCTGAGGCTAAGGAGTTTAGCCTGGTAAACTAGAACATTGCCTGAAAAAGGATAGAAATCATAGGAACCTTCCTTGTTTTGGAGGTACCCTTATCCTCTGACGTACTTTGGCACATCTTCTGTAACACTAAAGTTTGGTTTGAGCTTGAAGCTCAGGAATGAATCCAAGTTGTTTCCGTAAATCAGAGATCTCTTTGCACTCAGATATTTTACTTCTTGCCAAGCTGTCAGCAAAAGATAAACATATGATCATAACTGTAAGGTCTGCAGAAATGTGACTTGGTTGTTTTGCATTTTCTGAGTGAAAACATACTAAAGCTGCACATCACCATTGGCTCAGTGATATTTATAGAGTAAACAAGAGTTGGCAGCATTCTGGCACAATATCCAGTGAATTAAGACATGGAAAAATAATCTAGCATGAGATTGCTAAATTCTCATAACCTAAAAGGTGCTGATGTAATTTCTCTTGCTTATACTACTGTACAGTTCAGCAATTCAGAGACCAAGCTGTAAACTGAAACAAACATTAAAGGTTTGCCTTGACTTACATATTTTTTAGCTAATTATATTTTTAGCCGCAGATTGGTTACAATAATCTCTAAAGAAAACAATGAGCTGTTGTATATTTCTTATAGCAATTTTCTCTGGCTTCGTTCTCCTGAATTATGTAACCCATGTTTTAGGATAACTACTGCCTTCCTACTGTATTATTCTCTAGGGAACAATTTTGCATTATTAGGAGATGAACAAGATGACCTCTTAATTCTTTTCCGTCACCACTTTCTATAATATCCTGCTACAATATATGTCCTTGTTACTTTAACTCCACACTGCCTCTTCCCCTCTGAAACACTTTCTTTCATGCATATAATTTTTCAAAAGAACAATCACCACAATTTTTATATATTTTTAAAATCTCCCTCTTTTTAAATTACCAAACTAAAATGAACTTAGGGCCATCTCCTGCACTTGAGAACTGAAGAGAGTACTGATTCCTTTGCATTCAAGGGAAGAGGGACTGTGTGAATAGATTATTGAAGGAGTACATGTTGCAGAGCAAAATTAATCACTGGTTAACTGCATTGAATAAGCATGGAATCCTTCATTGTTCAATATGTGAGCAAAGCCTTAACTTGTTTTCCAGTAATGGTGATATCTTGAAGCAGATAAGGCCTCCTTGTATTCCAATGCTGTACTCTGTTCTTCATGGTGTAAATAGTATCATAACAAGTAATGTATTTGCCATTTTATTTTGTTAGTGTGTTATAATGTTCATTACTTGCATACAGCTGTCCTTTCCCCAGACACATGCATACTCACCCAAGCCCAGACACACTGGTGATAATTATAGCTGATAAGAACCCTTGTACTGTAGCTTTCAGAACTGGAAATGGTAGGTGAATGTGGGAAGGGGAAGAAGTTTGGAAATGCAAAGAAATGCTGCAGTGGGTTGAAACAGATGAAGAGATCTGAAAGTGCATCACTCTCCTTGGTCTCCCTACTCCTCAGTTTGCAGAGAAAGGCAAGCTCCTCTGTGACTTTGGCCTTCTGATCACTTTTGAAAGATCATCAGCTGCAGTCCAACCAAAAAGCTCCTCCCTTCTGCACTCTGTTCGCCTTTCCTACGGGAGCCAGTCTTAATAAGCCTGTCATTCCTTACAGATGGCATATTTGAACCACACAACTGTCCCAAGGCTGTTGCTGCTGGGGTTTTTTGGTAAAGTCAGTATGGTGCTCTAGACTAGAGGCCTTAGTATATTGACTCTGGCCTTGTCTGTCCTATTCTAGTTCTTTCTTACCCATTTAAGTATAAAGCCCATTGTCATTGTCACTTCATGCTGAGCCCATTTCCCACCTCCCCACTTGTTCTATAGCAACAACAAGAGTAGATTGAGACAGGCTGCTGCAGCATGGAGTAAGGAACACAGAAACACTCTACTTGAGGTGTGAGTACAGTATAAAACTAGGACTGAAATAGGAGTCCTCTCTCCAAGCCAGTCTTTCTGCCCTGTCAGCGCAGGTATCAGTTTACATTTTCTTCCTTCAGTTTCTACTAGCAAGCAGGACCTCAGTTCGCAAAGGTGAACGAGAAGAAGGACTACACAAAGGAAATTGTTACGCAAAATTATTCATTATTCTCAGTGTGGTGCAGTAATAAAGTGTGGAGAGCTCTGCGTTCCACACCCTCTTCCCCCTCCCACCTCCCAAACTTTAGCAAATGAAAAACAAAAGTTTCCCATTTCACTTAAGTATATAAACGCTTACTGTATTTCATCACATTCTTTTACTGTAAATCTGTAAACCCCTGGTATTTATTTGCTTTGGTGTTTAGGGATAGTGTGATAAATGGTTCTTTCTGCTGGTTCAGCATGCTTATGGAGGCGTGTGTGGGAGGAAGGGAATAATAATTTAAAGGGCTTTGTAAAGAAGGAACTCTTGCTCTTGATTTATCCATTACAAATTTATACCTGCATAAAGTCAGGCGGAATAAGCAGGAATTTGATAGAAATCGTTCAAGGAGAGATTGATTTGATCCCTTCAGGCTTTTGTAGTGGAAGATGATAACCCCAGCTGCTAAGAATATATGGAAGAATCGTTCTTTCACATCTAATTGGACCATATAGGTATCACTTTAATTTTTCTCTACATTAGTGATGAGCTTGGAGTGCTGATTCTTATGGCAGTGTGACAGCCATTTTGAAGTACAGGAATTATGTAGGGAGATCAAGGATCCATCCCTGTGAAGATTTTCTTCTTTTGCTTTCCAGTTTAGGATTAGATGATTCAGCTCCTCCCTTATCTCTCCTCCCTTGTCTCTCCTCCATGTTCCAATTCCTGAATTTATCCATCTTGATACAAGCACTTCCTTTGTGTGAATCGCAAAAGTTGCTGCTTTCGGACACTAAGGATCATCTCCCTCTCTCTGTCTTCTCATCTATTTCCCCTGTTTGATGGCTGTCTCCTCTTGTCCCTCTTCTGTACTGTGCTCTCCAACTTTTCTCCTTGTCTACCCTGATATAGCTGCTTCTCCTCATCCTCTGGCTCCGTATTTTTCTCCTCTGTCTGTCCTCTTGCAGTATCCCTTTATTGTTCTTTCTCTTCGCTCGTATTCCTCTCTGTCTTCCACAAATCATTTAATCCCTTCATTCAGTTACCTGATTCTCTTGACATAGTCAATATAGGAGGTGGGACTCAAGATGGCCACTAGCTCCTGGAGAATGAATGTGCTTTCTGTTGAATTTTGTTACTTTTAATATGAGACATAATTTGCAGAGCTGGTAGCCCAGTATCAATCCCTGTCTGATACTGTAAAAATACCTACAAACAGCAACATTCGGGAAGACCTCAAATATTTTGGGTTTCGGATAAGCATTTCTTACTTTGGATCCCTCTCCGAACTGAGGGAGGGTATTGAAAGGCCTTGTGGAGATCCTGCCGCTTTAGGCTGATCAGACAGTAAGTGTGAAAAATCAGGACAGGAGTTGAGGAGGGGGAGTAATAGGAGCCTATATAAGAAAAACAAATATTGAGACTGTCCCTATAAAATTGGGACCTCTGGTCACCGTATTCCGCATACAGGTTATCCCTATCTGTGAGGTGTAGTTGAGGGAAGCCCAGCAGACTGTTATTCCAAGTTGGTGCGTTCAGTAGGAGGGCTGCAGACCAATCACTTAGAGGCAGGAAATTTCTTGAGAGGAGATGGGTAGATTTGCCCTGTAATTTTTGCATTATGGAAAGCAAAGCTTTCCCTCCCCCTGCCCATCCTATCCCTGCTGTGGAACCTGCTGTGGTTCCACCCCCTAAATCCATAAATTCCCCCAAGATCTGCAGATGCTCTCTGTCTGCACTGGCTCCCTGCATTCTCCATCAGCTTCCTGGCAGCTTGGCTTTTGTGGGGACCTGAAGGAGTTGTGGGAATGGGGGAGCGTTCAGCATTAATTTAGCCACAAGGGTGGCATGGGTTTTGAGGTGAGGTGAGAGGGGCTTATAATTCTACCTTGATGGCTATCTCTCCTCCTCCTCTCCACCTGTGGATCCTGCACTTCACAGGATCTCTGCAGAACAGTTTCTATAGGGTATGGGGAAATGATGCCAAGAGAGAGCACTCCTTGTACCCAGGCCTGATGGATCATGAATTTTTACATCCTTGTCTTCTCTACTTTAGGAGGCAACACTGTCCCCTAGATAGTTAACTAAGCAGCTGTTTTGTGTCTGAATGAAAATGAGTAGAAGTAAGTTTTATTCTCATTGTTAGTCTGCTATGTGTTCATTGTGAAGCAGGCTGAAAATTCTTTGGACTCAGTTAGTGCTGGCAGCAACATCAACATAAGGAGAGTTACTAAAATTTGTTCTTGTTCACCAAATGCTAGTAATTTACTGTTGGATTAACGAGAGACTAAAGCTTAAGTTCACAAGCTACAAATATTGCACAAATAAATGTATAGTAATTTAATTTATATATATATATAAAAATCAGATTAGATGAAAATATCTAAGATTTGTAAAATACAAAACTGAGTATCCTCAACAGAAACAGCAATTATGTTAATGTAATAATGGGCAATGTGCCTGTGAATAATTCCCCTCTTCAAATGATATATTTTGTAGAGGTCTGGGAGTGAAAGGAAAGTGTATTGTCTTGCCAGTGGATTTATTATTGGCTTTTGTGGACAGAAACAAAACTAAGAAGAAATCCCTTTTTGGCATCATTACAGATCTTTTCTTAGAACACCACTTTAATTTGACCGACCTGCAATGAAAGAATGGCACATTGCACTAATTACTGTTGTATACAGTAAATTTATGGATCTGAGAATGCGTTTGCACCAATGGGCCCAATCCAGAAATCTGTTGAAGTCAATTGGAATGTTGCCTGAGGAAGCACTTCAGGATTGGATGCATGGGCCCAATTCACTGCAGCTACTCCATTTTTGTGCTAGTGTACTGCTATTGATTCAGATGGAATTACACTGGTGTAAAACAGGAGTTGCATTGTGGTGAATCAGGCTTTATATTATACAGTACTCAGCTCTCACAGCAAGAGTAAAGATTTTCCCTACCATAAAAGAAAAATTGCCTAACTTCGTTTTTTCTCTCTCTTCTTTCTGTGGAAAAATGCAAATTGTTCCCTTTAATTCTAGTAGAGTGTTTCGCTGCCAGTGAAGGTGTAGATAATACATGTGTTTCTCAGGCATTCAGGCTGTTCATTGCTTTAGGTTCAGAAATAACATTTTTAGTTTTAAGTGGTAGCCCGATTTTTGTTTTTTAATGGAAGCCAGAGAATATTGTTACTCTTACCTCATGCACAGGGATTTTACCAAGGACTAGCAGGAACAATTTTGAATGTCCTTTATTGAATCAACATTGTGAACCTCAGTAATGTAATATAGAGTATAGTATGTTTCTATAATGAAAGATTTTTCATCTCTGAAATCAGAGTTTGGAGAAGAGGGGCATGGATGGGAAATGTGGAGGTCATTCAGGAAGGAGCAAGTGAAGCAGAGTAACTCCCATTTGTGCTCAGCCAGATGTTAGCTTGCCTTTTGCCAATAACCCAAAAGGCTGAACCCCAGGGACTAATTCAGCTGCTGTGATGGACAGGGAAGTGGGGAGTTGTGTACTTCCCTGGTCAGAGATCAGGCATTATACTTGGGATTATGTTTATCCAAGGTATTTTTTTAAAAACTGTGGATAAAAATGTGATTTTCCCAGCCATATTAAGGAGAATTGAAGATTTTACTAATGACATAGAGCAGCAGTTCTCAAACTGTGGGTCGGGATCCCAAACTGGGTTGTAACCCCATTTTAATGAGGTTGCCAGGGCTGGCTTTAGTCTTGCTGGGGCCTGGGGCTGAAGCATGACCCCACCACCCAGGGCCTCAACCCTGGCTAGCGGAGCTCAGCTTACAGGCCCCCTGCTTGGGGCTGAAGCCCCCTGCCTAGAGTTGTGGGGCTTGGGCTTTGCCCCCCACCTTCTTCCTCCACCTAGTGCACTGGGGCTTGGGTGGGCTCAGGCTTCCGTCCTCCCTCCTGGGGCTGTGTAGTAACTTTGTTGTGTTAAGGGGGTCCTGGTGCAATAAAGTTTGAGAACCTCTGACATAGAGACAAATTACTACTTCTTATTTATTTATTCATTCATTCATTCATTTATTTATGTGTGTATTTGTTTAGGTATTTATTTATCTCAGAACACCAAAAGGGAAAAAGAATGAAACCCTTTCATGCTACAACAAAAAACTTTTGAAGGTCATGCACGAGAACCTTCCTGAGCTCGCTCTCAGAGTAAAATATGCTAGTTGCAGACTCTGTCACCAGAGTTCTCCGTTCAGTGATCCACCGATGTTTGTGTTTGCCTGAAAGAAATCCACTTTCACTGGTTGCATCTTTGGTCTAGGAAAGCTGTTCTAAAAGGACCCTGCGTGTTAGAGGGGATGGGTGAAATGCTACTTTGCTTCTGTAGCATATGGCGCTTTCTTAGCACACAGATATCGAAGATAAGAACCCCGTGCTGCCAACTCTACTGGTTTTATCACAAATCTTGCAATATGTGATGTTTTATTTAAAGATTCAGCTCTTGGAGACACCTGATTAGCTGAGAATCTCCTCTTTCATTTTAAAAATAAGTTTCCTGCGCTCATGTTCACAAGGAAAAGCTTGAAACAATGCTCAAGTGCCAGCCTGAAATAATTTAAATAAATAAATCAATCCAGAAGGCAAATGAAAAGAACCCAAAATTAACATTTAATCTCATTATTTTAATCCAATCGCATGCTTTTTCGGGGGGCAGGGGAAGGCTCACTCATAATTTTTAACATTTGGGGTCGGCAATGCTGCTTTTTGGTAACTTGAATATTCTTTAATTTCTCTCCATGACATAGATTCTGCAAGGTGCCTGGGTCACTCACGTAGCAGTTCAGTACAGTACTGTAAACTGTAGTATCAAAGGGAAGCTACAGTGGAAAAGACCAAGAGTCGACTCTTGCAACCCGATGGGACCCCACTAGAAGTGTTGGGGTTGTGTTGGATGTAATTTGTGTAGTACACATTTGGGCTTGGTTCGGGTAGCTGACTTTGTATGGGGGACCTGAGGTGCATATGGGGAGGGGAAAGAGTGACTAGGGGGAATGGGGAGGAAGATATGGGCTGTTGATGTGGCCCTGCTATCCATCTCCTGATGTCATCAAGTTCCTATTTCACACTGGGCTCCAGGTGGCCTTGAGCCTTGTGCTTCCCTGACTGGTTGCAGTTGCAGCATCTCTGGCTTGCTGACCGCTGCAAAGTGCCCCCCACCAGGGCCTGGCACCACCACTTGCCGACTTGAAGTATGCTCTGCAGCCAAGGAGAGAACACCTGGCTCAGGACTGACTCCCTGTGCAGGGCACTAACACTCAGGAGTGATGGGGACTAGTGCCCTGGCAATAGAATTATTATAGAGGCTGAGAATGGGACCCAGAGTGATCAGAGCAGCCACTACCATGCCCAGAATTGGGCTGGGGAATACGAAGCCGGGTGAGTAGGGTTCAGGTGCCAGGGGAGCCAAGCCCTTTCTCTCTATGGCTGAAGAGCATCCTCGAAACTAGTGGGTGGTGGCATTTGGTGGAAGGAGCCAGGGATTCTATACCTGGGACCAGACGGATCGTGCGGACTGGAGCCTTTAGGAGCCCAGGCAGAGCTGGGAGATATTGGGAACTCGGTAGCAGGGCTGCCCAGATGGCTGAGTCCCCTACAGGGAGCAGGAACCAGGCCCAGGTGTTGGGGGAGGTGGGGATGGGATGGGCTCTGCAAGAGTCACCCCTGTTCCCTGGACCTCCCTTGCTGCCCCTGTCTTCCTCTGAGCTTCCTCTTTGCTCTCCTCTGCTTCCTCCTGGGGCCTCCTGTTGTCTCCCAGGATGCACCTCAGCCCCCTCAGTAGATCTGCTGGCGTTGGGTGCTGATCCACTCCAGTTCTTACTCCCCAGATCCAGCCCCTACAGGTCCCACTCCTCCCCATCCCCGCAAGTGTGATGCATGGGTATAGAAACATATCAGGCCCAACATTATTTACATTGCTGGGTGCTGTTTCCTACTCCCCCCTACTCACTGAGTTCTGCCACCCCTTACCCTGTTGTGTGCAATATTAAGCCAGAGAGTCCTTCCTTCCTTCCTTCCTTCCTTCCTTGTTTTTCCCCTGAGTCAGGAATGAAAACAACATGAAGCTCTCAGGTATGGTTTGAGTTCGTATTGGCTATGGTCTAGTCAGGTTCAAGTCGGGCTTTAAAATTGGGTACATGCAGACCTCTAACAGATAGTGCCTCCTCTCCCTTAAAAAATAATCCCTGCCATCTAGTGGTAATAGCTGATGAAACTACCGAATGCAATCACAGCAAGATGAATGTCTTTAATAAAACCTTGACTTTCCCAAGCTCCAGAAGCTCTTTCTTTTATTTAGTAACTAAAAGCAATTTTGCAAATCATAACCATATAAGCATCAGAAATGCATTGTTAACATTTAGGGAGTTTGAAATCTCTGACTCTGTCTATTGCTCTTAATTTATCTTATTTAATTTTAGTGGTATTGTGGTTACTGAATATATGAGATCCCTTTCTGCGCTCAGTCTGTGGAGGATATGAGTCTGTTACAGCCTTTGGTAGTATGTCTTGGCATATTAATTCAATGCGTAGCAAGCTCACTCTTTTAGCTTTGGAAGGGTCCATGGTTCAATCCCTGGTGTGTCAGCCAAGATCCAGCTCTCACATGAGCTCTCAAGGATTTTCTTTTAAGTGAAGATATCCCTTAACCATACTAGCCAACATTGCCTGTATGTATGATAGTATGTATCTTCAACTACACTGCGTTCTTTCAAAGAAGATCATTTGGCTGGCTACTAACAGAGCAGACTCCATACAAAAGCTGTCTTCTTGTCTTCTGTTAACAGTTGGTGTTTATATATGGCATATTTTATATGATAGCAAACCAGTGGCTAGCTAGGACTTTAAAGCTGTCAGTATGGGCCTCTTAGAAGTTAGCAGTAGCAGTGGAGATACAGTTTGGATGCTTCTACTCCAGAATTATAGGCATCTATCACTTCAGTTAAAGTAAACTCTTCTCAGCTGTCAGCTGAATTATGTTACACCCATTCATACACAGAGCTGAATGTTTCTCTTGAGTAGAGGGGTAGCAATATACATCACAGTAGCGAGTTCATTACAATCCATGTGACCCAGGTGTTTTGTTAGATAGCTTTTGCTATCTTGTTTCTTAATTGTCTTTGGTATTCTTATGAAAGCACTGTAAAAAAATATGCACTTCACTCCTGGTTTACCACACAAAGGGAGAGTACTGCAGTTGATTATTCTTGACTTTCAAATCCTGCTGTCAGTTTAATGTTTAAAGTTTGCACTGTTTCTGTTAATATATGAAGCGTATGGGATAAGCATCAAAATGTGCCGTTAATTCACATGTGGAATTCACATTCCTTTTGACATTTATAGGAGTTCTACCATTCCTTGAGAGCTGTATATATGTTTATCTTGTAGATACATTGTAGATAAATTTCTGTGTATCTTCAAGAAAATAACGTAAGTCCACAAGGAAAAGAAAAGCTTGCCTTTTACAGAGTTCTCTGCTTAGGGTGAATTACACCCTTACTTCGTGCAGAAACCAACCTATGGCATTTTCTAATGTAACATGACTCTTAAAGATACAAGTATTTCATTTACCTTCTGGATTATGAGTCTGTAAATGTTTCTGATTTTTCATGGTTCCTCGCTGGTATCAAGTCTTGAGAAGATGCATGTATTGCCGAGGCATGTAAAAATGAGTCTGAATAAACTGTAGCAGTTGGAATTGTTGGTAAATAGGTTACATCTCTTTAAACACAAGCTCATCTTAACATGTAAGAGAACTGTGAACATTAATTGGTCTTTTTTCTCCATTTTGCTACACATGGCCAGTGCAACATGCTGGCTCACATCTAATATGTATCGTTACTCCCCTCTAAGTGGAATCAGATCTGCTCAAGTCTTTGATTATGTTGCCCTGTGGTAGCTGGCTGCTGCTGCTATAAGCCTTAATACTACTAGAAGCTATTGATGAGCCTCCTTTAGCTCAAGTGGTGAATTTTCAGAAGTGAAGTTACAGACTTCTGTCTCATATGAACTGACAGACATATTATCTATCCTTGAGCTATGGATTTTTTTGCATCTGTAAAAAAAGAAAACAAAAGAACAAGAGTGAATAGTTCAACTTTATTCTTCCCAGAGAACCAGCAAGAATTGCATGCACCAGTGGAGGCAACCACCATTGTAGTATCATAACAATACATTATTATTTACCCTAGGCTGGGACAATAATTGCTCTTGAGTAAGGAAGGGCCACAGGTGACATTGTTTTAAAATGTTGATATTTATGTACAAAGTTGCCAGCACTACAAGAAATGGTGCCTCTCGTAATTAGGATGATGCTGCATTGCCTCATTTGGAGGCCAGTGGCTTATATAAATGAATGGAAATTACTTATAACAAATGCCAGATGGGAGGCATATTTCACAGAGAAATCATTTTGTGCTATATATTATGTGAAGTCAACAAACAAGGTCTTAAAAAATCCCTATTATTCTTTAAGCTTTCCTGATAAGACTCCTCTTGATCAAGCCAAGAAATGTCATGCATATACATGCCAGTACATTTTTAAGATAGAATAATTAAAGATTGCAGTTTATGGTTTTAAGTGAAATCCCTTCCTCTAGTGTTTTTGTCAGAAATCCATAAACTCTACAAGGAAGAGGAATGATTGTAACATCTGTAATAGTTGGGTCAGGTCTACACTTCTGCTTTCAAAGCCAAAGGCAGTTTGGGATGACCAAAATGGTTTATGAGGCTTATAAACAACTGCTGAAGTTTTATTTTCTGATTGGATGACACACTTGGGACTTGAAGGTGCTTGTTCACATTAACCCTCAGGTCTTCTCAAATTAAATTTCTTAGAGTTAAGTGGAAAATGGCAAGTCTCTGAGCAAAAATGTAAGAAATCCTCAGATGCCTGTTTTTTCCACGTCCTTCCCAGGAAGAGGAAAAGAAAATGTGGCTATTGAATTTTGTACAGTATTTAGTGTAGTACAGAAATATGCAAAGGGAAGTGTCTGTGTGTGGGGGGAGGGGAGGAATTTAAGTCAGTTGCACACATTTGGCTGATGATGTGTCATCTTGCCATATAGGAACAGCCGCAGTCTGCAGCAGGGCCAGCTCCATGCACCAGCATAGTAAGTGGGGGGATGGGATTCCAGCACTTTTTTTTCCCCTCCGGTGGCGTTCCTTCATCCGCCTTTTTTTTCGCTTGGTGTGGCAAAAAAGTTAGAGCCGGCCCTGGTCTGCAGTTATCCTTGATCCCGTGAGCCTCTTAGCGCCTCTTTAAAGCTACTGAGCATCCTTCATACCCATTCTTTGTAGGACTAGGCTCCTATGCTCCTTGTGATAGCTTGTGGGAGAGACTAAGAACATCCTGGAATGTCACCAAAATAAGTTGGTTTCTCTTGTTAATTGTCTTCATAATATGTTAATTCAGTACACCTAAAATTAATGACTTTTTCCACTGTTCATTATTTTTCTATTACTATGAATTATACATACATACATATATATATATATATATATATATATATAATATGGAGGGAGAGAGACGGATCGAGATATATATTGCTCTGAATTGTGCTCAGAACTTACTATCCAGCTATTTCTGGTATTAAATATCCTCACATACATTGCAATTGCAGAAAGGTATTCCCATTACAAAAATGAGAAAGCAGGAGAGGAATGTCTGGGGAGTCATTGGCTCGAAGACTGATAAAGGGGTTGTGGGTACTTTTACTTGTAAGTCAGTAGTTCAAATGTAGATAGACTGGTAGCGATCTAACCTTACTACTACTTGACAGTAGTCTGTATAAAATGAGGGATCTGTGTGATATATCCTCACGCTACTTCCCATTAGATTTTCTAAATCATAAAGCTGGCACTAGTTAGCACGATTGTTGGCTGTCACAGAACAATGGTCAAAAACTGCATAGGTACGGGGACTGAAGTCCACTCTCATTCCTTAAAAGTGATCCTTCCAGGTCAGGATTAAGGCTCATTATTGGGGCCTTGTGCGGAAGCTTGCAGTGCGGCTGCTGTGAAGTCTTCATTTCAGTACCTTTCTTGGACTCTAAATTTAACTTAAAAAGGAAATAAAGTTAGCGAGACACAGTTGCACTTGAAAAATCATCATAGTCTCATTTTCTACTGACCTTTCCTAAAGTTTCTCTGGGAAATTTCAGTCAGCCCATGAATAATTAACTTGTTTTATTTGTGCTGTTTGATGGACAGGTATCATATCTGTGAAAAAAAGATTGGCTAGTCTGAGAGGAATATGCTGCTTAGTAAATGGACTCTGCAGCCTTTCCTCATCAGCTCTCCTCTAACTCCATCTCATTTTGGCAGTGTTATTAATGTTGGGTTTTTTTGTTATTCCTTATTTCAGAAAAACTCTACAACTCCAGTGGACGGGAGCTGAGACGGGCCCTTTTCTCTTTGAAACAAATATTTCAGGTAAGTGAATACATTGCTGATGAATCCCCATGCTATTCCACACTAAATAGTTTTTCTTCTTCTTTTCATAAGGGGATAATTGAAAAGTAACTCACATTGATGCTTTGACCTGGTGGTTAGGGCACAGATGTGGGAGACTCAGGTTCACGTCCCTTCTCCAATTAATATTTAATTATTTATGCAAAATGAGACACCTCCAATAGAAAAGATTTAGAGAGACCCATCCCAAAAAAGCCAATAGTCTCATAATTAGAGCACTCACCTGAGAGGAGAGACCTGCATTTCAAGTCCCTGGTCTAAATAGGGATATGTACGTGGATTTTTTACATCTGAGGGGAGAGCCCCAACCGCTGGACTTTTGGCTGTTCTGTGGTGGATGGGTTGCTCCTTTCTTCTGGTTTTGACCCTGCATTCCATCCTGGACCTGCAAAACCTTTCTCAGCTAAAATGTTGTTGACCCTGGTACGTTTCCTCAAAAAAGGTTTTGTTTTGATGAATTGCAAAACTCTTCAGCTGGAGAATTTCTAGGCAGCTCTAATTATAATTCATATGCATAGGCAACTTTATTTCTAGCATTTCCTAACTGTCAAGTGCTTTACTTTTCAAGCCTAATAATTTTCTTTTAATGCATTTATTTTGAGTGTAATTAAGCAGAGAGAGAGGATAAGTTTTTTTTAAAGGTAACATAAGATAGCTATTTTTTAAACAAAATATAAATGAAGCTAGATCATTGGAGTTCCACTATGGATGGAGTTAGTTTGTTGACTGAGCCTGTTTGATAGTGTGAAATAATCAGTTTCCGTAGAGAACTGGGTTTTTCTTCTTTCTTATATATCTGTTCTAAAGAGGAAATTGGGAACTGTCCATGTCCATACACCTGCTGCCAACTGATTTATGGACTCTCACTGAATGATGATGATTTTGGGAGAATCTTCATTTCCTGCATTCCAGGATAGAAATTATAATAAATCAGTGACATGTCACTGGGAGATCTGAGTGAAGAAGTACAGCTTATAGTGGAGAGGATCCATATCACATTTGAATACTTGAAGTTGTGTGCTAAAATGACGGAGAAAACACCATTAGGGAAAAGACTGGGGTTTTACCAGTGAATTGTTGTGAAGATTAACTACAGTACTTCTGTAATACCTGTGTCATTATTCCCATTAGTTACACATATTGTGAAGATACTGTCTAAGGTTGTCTTCAGAATATTTTGAAAAGAACCGTCAAGAGAAAATACAAGATTTTTATAGACAGTAAAGTGATGTTCTGTGACTTTTCTTGAAAGATGAGAAATGTCTGTGTTGAAATGTTAATTTATAAGCATTGAAGAAAAGTGTGAGAGTTCAGGTAATTGTGTACACAAATATGTGTCCAAAATGGTGCTAGGAGACTTGAATTTCTAGAATCAGTGCCAGGAAAGTATTGTAGTATTAGAAGTCTTTTGATCTAAAATTGTGCTAAGATTAAGAAAAAGTTATAATCTTCAGCATAAGTCAGCTATCTGAGGGTGTTCTGTCATGTTTGTTTTAGTAATAAAGCAGGGCTACATTTTTTTTTTTTGGAAGATGAGATTTATTTCAAAAGTTATGTCTTCAGGCTAATCCCATTCTTTATATTTCCATGCAGTGCTCATTTTGTAATAATTTTCAAAAAGCTTGGAGATTTCATCTCTGTGAAAAGTGCCAGAACATCTCATAACACCATCTTTTTGTAATTGTATCATCAGTGATCAGTTAATTTGGCAAAAGAGTCTGTGCTCATCTATTTTTTCCCTTAAAAGAGTTAGAAGGTAGAATGCATCTCTTATTTGTTTTAAGGGAGTGAGCCCAGGTTTTATGTCACTCAGGCAGCACATAAGTATGAAATCAAAATATGAAATCAAAATGCCTTTGTTTGTCACAAAAGGCCTCAGCAAAGTGAAACAAGACCTGGCAAATACTGATCCATTGTTTTAAATCATAAACAAAAAAAAAGATTCATGTGACATGTACAGAGCAGGAATCTCTGGTTTCTGATGATAGCTGAATTCATTAAAAGAGTAAAGAGGGAGGGTTTTGGGTTTTTTTTTAAGTCCTGAATACCATTGCTATATCTTAATTATCTTTTTTAAAATGTTAATATTTCCAATCAGCGTTTTCTGTGGGGTAAATTGCGATACTGCCATTTTGATTTACTATATATTCTGATTGTATCTATGTAGACAATCAAGTCAAGCATGTTCATCTAAAGGCTTGTCTACATTACCTGAAGGATCGATGGGCAGCGATTGATCCAGTGGGGGTTGATTTATTGCATCTAGTCTAGATGTGATAAATCGACCACTGAGCACTCTCCTGTCAACTCCGCTACTCCACTGGAGTGAGAGGCGCAACCAGAGTTGACAGGGGAGTATCAGCTCCCCTCACTTCATTGCTGTGTGTTAATCTAAACACGTGTTAATCTAAATATGTCAACTTGAGCTAAGTTATTCACGTAGTGAAGTTGCTTCTACCCTACAGCAGCATAGCTATAACACCTTAGCTATGTCACTGTAATGGCTGTAGTGTAGGCATGCCTTTAGTGACTGTGTATTGTCTTCCCAGGTACAACCAGCTAAATTGCTGTTTCTTGTCTTTATTTGCAGTGAAGTCTTGATAACGTATGCCTTTCAAGTGACTCTGATTTACTATCTCCTTATTCCACAAATACTCCTGTTGACTTCAATAGTACTTGTGTAAAAAGGAAGTTAGTATTCAACTTGAGGTAGGGTATCAGAATCTGGCCCTAAATTAATAGAAAATAAGCATGGCACATAATAAGACAATGAACAGGAGTTCCATTTTTTAAATCATAATTTGAAATAGAGGGAAAATAGCTTCATTTAAAAACACTTAATATTTTATCAGTTTTAAAGGCAAAATAAATGAATAATGTACAATAGTATATCTATTTTACACACTATTAAAGGATTTTATTTAATAGATCCTCTAGTACTACAGCACATAATAAAATGGAAAAAGTTATGCTCAGAAGAATAACCACCATGAGTTACTGTACCTTGAGAAGGTACAAACTAAAAATGGTGATCAGACCATAGTTTAAAATTATGCTAATTGTAGTCTTTCAGTATATCAATGAGTCAGAGAAAAAATACATTGCTACAAGAGGAAGAAGAAGAAAACAACAACAGAAGCATTCTCCATTTCTAAAATTCTGAAGAGGACTGTAAGAGATGCTGATCAACTTGTGCATTAGGTTTTGTGGAAAGCAAGCATTGATAGAGTATAGTGGTAGAGTATTCTGTCAGTTTTTGTTTTAGCAAAAATAATTTTTGCATAAAGAACTTTTTCCATTAAAATTCCATCGTTTGAATCTGGCGGTGTTACACAGTATCCTCTTTGATTAATCTATGCTTTTATTTGATGATGATGTCAGAATGTTGGGCAATATAGAATAAGTAGTCACATATAAAATCTTGTGCATATATTTTCACCTTTTGTCACAAATTCATTAATCATATAACAATGGAGCTTTCTTTAAAATGTTAAAAGGAGTAGATATCTCAGACTCCCTAAAACATTAACTAGAAGGTGTTCAGAAGCGCACAGTTTTATCAGTAAGTGAAATCAAATGTCACAC
The DNA here is from genome assembly GCA_007922305.1 of Dermatemys mawii. Classification (NCBI taxonomy): domain Eukaryota; kingdom Metazoa; phylum Chordata; order Testudines; family Dermatemydidae; genus Dermatemys; species Dermatemys mawii. Next base: position 7,850,949 of record ML677371.1, on the reverse strand, counting down.
ACTTCAGCCTCTAAGGAGTCATCAATCACTCTTAGAAGAGTAGAAGGAGTATACTCTGTTTGCCTCATTGATCTGAGGAAGGAGATGTGTCAAAGAGAGTGCTCCTTCTGCTCTTCTAAGAATGATTGATGACTCCTTAGGGAGTGAAATGTGTGACATTTAATTTAGGAGCCTCTGTCCTGGCCTGCAAAGCCCTCTGGATTTGTCCAAAGAGAACAGTCTTCTAAACTCAGATTGCCAGATCTCCCCTCTAACAGCTAAAACTCTTGCAAGGACTCCTGATCAGCCATGGGGAAGAGCGAACCTTTCTTCTCAATCTCATAGGCCAGAGTTTGCTTCATCACCACCCAACTTTGAAAAAGACAGATCTCAAAAATCACCAGTGAAATACAGGTTGTATCACCCTATGTGTTAGCAAAGTTCCTTTCAAAAAACTACATCCAAAGCCTTACTCAGGCCTAGGCAATGTTATTGTCTATGAGTTAAAAACATCCATTAGATCACACAGGGAGATTTTAAACTGTTGAGCTCTTTCTTCTAAGCAGGTGCAAAAACATCAGGGGTAGGACAACAGCCCTAGAAACCACAACTTTTTGTGTCTGAGATATTCATGTTTATTTGAATCAAAATAGTGTAGCACAGGACAAATATTTTTGAATGTTTTCTATCTAGTTTATCTTGCATTACTTTGGAATGTAATGTGAAATTGTTATTTAATCGACTATACAAGTTACTGTCCCATTAATGGGCACTTCTTATTAATGAGCTACATTGTAGGTTTGCTGTTACTGCAAATGTTATTCCACATGATTCTTGAGTAAAATATTTGCTAGCAGCTGTCAGATCCAAAATGAAGTGTAAAGAGTTGCAATATAAAGCCACTCTTCCATTTTTGTTCAAGACCTGAGGGATGAAATCCTACTACCACTGAAGTCAATGGCAAAACACACATTTTCTTCAGTGGGAGTTATAATTTTACTGGAGGAATGAAGTATTGGTCTTCACTGTACATGGACTGTATTGAGAAAAGGGGACAGTTTAACAGCATCTTTTGGTTCACTTCACTTCAGAGTGGTGTAGCTGTAACACTTTTCTGTTTCAGACAAAAGGTGTGTGAGAAACCACCCAGGAGCTTTTGGTCTGAATGCTGTTTTGGGTAGGTATGTGTTTGTGAGAGAATACACAGAGACTGAGGCTAGGTCTACACCATAATCATACGTTGGCATAACCTACATCACTCAAGGGTGTGAAAAATCCACCCTCCCCCCGAGCAATGCAGTTATACTGACCTAAGCCATAGTGTCCACAGTGCTATGTCGATGTGAGGGGTTCTTCCTTCTACATAGCTACTGCCTCTCACAGAGGTGAATTAGCTATGCTGGCAAGAGATGCTCTCCCATCAGCATGGTAGAATCTTCACAGAAGCACTATAGAAAGGCAGCTGCACTCCTGTTTTAAGTGTAGGCCTGTGATGAGGTCACAGACCGGAACAGAGAGGCAGAGGAAAAAAGGCAAGAAAAAGCCAAGCAGGAGCCTGGAAGCACACTGTGACCCTGAAAGAAGCTCAAGAGAGTGCCTTTGATTCTGGTGTTGGCTAAAGGAACTGAGGGGGCTGGTAAACTAAGAAACTGTTCCTTTTTGTTCTTGACTCCAATGTATTGAAAGACACAGGACTTTGTAGCTCCTTGTAAATAAACAGGATTGCATCAAAGAAATTCCTGGCTACAATCAATTTCCGCTCTCAACTGGAAAATCCACAGAGCCTGAAACTTTGATTAGCCATTTGGGTCAAAAAGGGGCAACAGTATTTATCTGTGATTGAAAAATGGTATTTTCCCCCTTTCTTTTAACTGCAAATGCCAGAAGTGAGGTATGAAGGAAAAAAATTCCAAACATTTCTGTTTTCTTGAAATGCTTTGGACAACTGAAGTCGCCAAGGAAATAAAATATCTAAAGTAATAAAATCGTCTATAATTTTTCCACTTCCACCAAATGTAATTGAACCAGTACTAAAGCTTCTTCTGTGAAAATAAGCCTTCTTTCGTTGAGTCATTTTTAAAAATACATTTGAATTTCCAAATTCTGGACTATGTAAACTGGCCATGAATAAATTTAGGCTGGAAATTAGAAGATGGTTTCTAACTATCATAGGAATCGAGTTTTGGAACAGATTTCCATTAAGAGTAGTGGGAGCAAACAACCTAACTGGTTTTAAGGTGGAGATTGATAGGTTTATGAACAGAACTATATGACTGAGTGGCCTGCAACAGTAGGGGACTGGACTCAATGACCCAGGAGCTTCTTTCCAGTCCTCTGTCCCCATGTTCTTCTTCTGAAAGAAGGGCTGGATGAGCTTAGTGCTTCACATAGCATAGTAAGTAGAGATAGAAAAGACCAACTACGTAACTGAGTCCATCCTTCTGCAATGTCAAGATATTCCCTTCTTTTATGTCTCTCTCAAACCTAGATTGCTAAACTGCTGTTACTGCAAATATCTACAGTTGTATAAGGCATATTACTGAACACCTCTCTATTGCTACATCACTAGCAGATAACTGATTTTTGTAAAATATTTACATCTAATGTAGTCCACACTCTGAGTGAAGGATTTTTCCCTACAGAATACTTTGTGTTATTTTGTCCAGATTTGTTTAAATGCTTATGTGAGCAATGTCATACATATGAATTCATACACAACACGAAATTAGGGGGAAGTCCGATATGCAGTACCTGTAGTAGCATCAACTAAGGATTTGTCTAGAATAGGTGAAATAGTTTAGCTACCTTTGACCTAAGATTGACCCTATTCCTAGCGCAGACTCAGGTTAACACTTGTACCTCGATCTAGCTGGTTGAAGCTCACTCCAGTACAGTTCTTGACAGCTAAACTGAGGTACAAGACGTTAACATGTCTGTACTAAGGAAAAGGTAACTCCAGGATAACCCTAATATAGTGTCAACTACTTTTCCTAGATTAGAAAACCCTTGAGAGTTCACTTATTAGATTATTAAATTTAAAATTCCTGTAAATAGTTAATGAGCTCTTTTTCTAAAAGTTTGATCCAACCGCAGTGAAGTCAATGAGAATTGTGTCATTGACTTCAACAGGACTTGAATTCAGGCCTAAATTTCCAGCTGTGGCATCATCCTCAGCAAACAGAAGAGCACTGGGTTTTTTTGAAAAAAATAAAGAAAAGAAGATTATCATTTGTGGGTATCATGCTTGTTTAAAAAATTCATATATATTTAAAATCTAACACTTTGCATGTCTTACAGAAGGCATATATATTCTCCTTAAATAGGGGAGGACAATTTCTTTTAATTGGCAGAGCTGTTATTTTACCCTAAATTAAACCTGAAAATATAGCGGTTATATTGAGTGTACCCTGTGTATAGGATGACTGACCTTGCTTCTTCTCTTCCTCTGTCTGCTGTCCTCTAAGCAATCACTGCAATATTAATGACGAAAGATATAAGTCTTATCTATAATTTACCATCCTATAGACATTTCTCTGTGATATTGGGTGGATATAGGGTCAGACGTATGAGTGATGTTTGGTGATTTTAGCAGTTTGAATGTCAGGCAGATCCTCGTGCCTCCTTTCCAGAGACCACTCAGAGAATACTTCCATTGAGGAATGTCTTTTATTCAAAGTTTTAAATATTTTTTTTAAAGTTCAGATAAATGAGCAATACAACGAAAATATCTCAGTGTTTGGAGTTACGCTATTTCCTAGTGCCCCTGATAGGCTGAGTACCAAAATGTCAGTCAATCCTCTTTATGATAGAACTGCAAAACCCTTTCAGGATGTTAAATATTTGTGAGCTTTTATCAACTTTCTGGGACTTAACTTTTACATTCAAATCTTTATTTTTCCCAGTATTTTAGTGATTAATATTAAAAACAACACATTTATCCAAAACATGATGTAAAATTATATATTTATTAACAGTTTAAAATAACTAAAACACCATACTTTTGGGGGGAATATGCAAATTAGCAAATTGCATTTTGTTCTATATTTTTGTCAGCATCTGGCACCAACAGTTTTTACATTTTTACTTTGATGATATTTCTGTGATGAAGTTTGAAATTTAATCTCTGAAACAGGCTTCTGTTCTTGTGCTATCATGGGGTGGGAAACCAGATATAGGGGATTAATGGCTGTAAATAAAATGTTTTACTTTTCAGCAAATTTTGATGCCCACTCATACATGCCAAGATGGAAATACATAACCAGCAATAGTTTGGTGTATATTTGAAACGTCTTCAACTTGGCAAGAAATGACCTGGTCTTTAATACATTAATGTCAGACTGTTCTACTAGCTGGCAACAGAAATACTCTGGAGATGTTTATAAGACTGGAAAAGAAATTTGCTGGCATTTGCTGTTTGATAACTAGCCGGTTGACTCATTGCAATGTTGTGCTAGGACATTGATACTTTTGTATTGTTCAGCAGTCTTTTTGCACTGGTAGCGTGGTGGCCTGTAGGAGAAGTAAAATATGCCACAAGCTAACATTTGCTTAGTATTTTATTTTCTTTTGAGAGACCGTCCTGGACATTCTTGTCCTTCAAACGTCCACAAAATGTGAGTGTAAAATGTTACTTTATTAGTGGATCACATAGATTTATTTATAAAAGAAGAAAAAAGTTAACTAAAGCAGGTCAAACTATTGACTTTGTTTACAACTTATACTGAGCCTTAGAGATATATAAGGTGTAGCAATAAAGTAGATGTTTTCCTTAAGATTCTAAACATGTTATGATACCTGAAGTAGGGAAGATCTTATTATTTGTTAAATTTATATTCCAACAATTCCGAAAGGCACTGGTCAGGCTAAGGGCCCCATTGTGCTAAGTGCTCTAGGAACAGTATGAACACACAAGAATAGATGGTCCCTGCCAGGAAAAACAGTCTTAACTAGACAGAACAGACAAACAATAGGGAAGAGGGATGTAATCTAAAAAGCAAACACACACACACACACACACGTAATAGTTTGGAACAAGAGGGAGATTGGAGGAGATAAGTTGACAGGAACATGAAGCAGGAAGAGTCAGGAAATGTGAGAAGGTAGTGAGGAGGGAAGACAAGACTGGGAGAAGAACATAGAGAGTAGGAAGAGTGAGACTAACAGATGAGGAATTGTGGTGGAAAGGGGGTAGTTGAAGCAACAGCCAGATAGCAGTCAAAGCTGAAAAACAGAGTCTGATTATATCACCTTGTCTAGGTACAGCTCACTCCTTTACTGCATGCACACATCCTATTGCTTCCCCTGTTCTCTCCTAGCCCCTAACTGAAATGTGGGAACTGCCTATTTCCAGGAGATGGCCCCACCTCTAGGATCTGCTCTTCTTTACCCAGCCCAAATCGCTGGCCAAGGAGGGGCCATAGCCCTGAATGCAGAAAACATCTATTGAGGGGGGACACTTGGATCTGGGGTCTAAGAGAGTTTGGAGGAAAGGAAACTTCCTCTTCAAAGCCAGTGGATTGACAAAAAGTCACCTTGTAGTTCCTAGTATCCTTCATTAGGTTATATCATAGTTTCTGGGCCCCGTGTGCTGTCTCTAATGCGTTTAGGTCTGTGGATCTAGAGCATGGGTGGGCAAACCTTTTGGCCCGAGGGTCACATCACGGTTCAAAATTGTATGGAGGGCCAGGTAGGGAAGGTGATGCCTCCCCAAACAGCCTAGCCCTGCCCATCTGACCCTCTCCCACTTCCTGCCTCCTGACTGCCCCCCTCAGAACCTTTGACCCATCCATACACCCCGCTCCTTGTCCCCTGACTACTCGCTCCAGAGACCCCTGCCCCAACCAACCCCACCAAGACTCCACCCCCTGTGTAAGCTCCCCTGCTCCTTGTTCCCTGACCACCTCCTCCAGAGACCCCTCTGCTCCTAATCACCCCCCCCAGGACCCCACTTCCTATCCAACCCCCCTGCTCTCTGTCCCTTGACTGCCCCACCCCCTGACAGGCCCCCTGGGACTCCCACGCCCTATCCAACCCCCCCATTCCCCATCCCCCGACCGCCCCCCGAGACCCTCTGGCCCTTATCCAATCCCCCCAACTGGGCGGTCCCAGTCCCCTTACCATGCCAGTCATAATAGTGTGTCTGGACTGGAGCCAGACACGCTGTCATGCAGCCCCACCCCCCAGAGCGCAGCTCACTGAGGCTGCGGGGGAGGGGGAGGGGAATAGTGGGGGGAGGAGAGAAGCTAGCCTCCTCTGCTGGGAGCTTGTGGGGCCAGACAGAATTGGCCCGCGGGCTGGATGTGGCCCATGGGCCATAGTTTGCCCACCCCTGATCTAGAGAGTTGCCTTTCCCACCGCACCAACTCCCACCACATCCCCAGTTCATTTTTCCACAGTGCTGTTGAGAGAAGCACAGCAAAGTTCCACGTAATGAATGCCCTCCCTGCCTGCTTTCTGCTTTTTCATAGCAACAGCATAGTATTGTGCTGTGTTTAAGGATCTACTGGCCTGAAGAATGTGGGACAGAGCTTTTGGCTCATAGTTATGAGGCATTTTTACTACTCCATCTCTAAAGCAACCTTTAGTTGACAGGTAAGGGGAGATTAAGCCTGTTTCTAAATTGGCTGCCTTTCAGTTATTTATAATGTTTCACTGTATTATTGAATCATTGTAGTCGGAGCTAGGTCATCTTGTCCACTTCCCTTCATGCTTGTTCTTTCCAGTATATTCTTGAGAATTTTGTCCAGATATGATATAAACATAGAAACTGCCATAATGGAGCTGACCAGTGGTCTGTCTAACCCCACATCCTGTTTATAATAGTGATCATAATCAGATGCTTCAGAGGAAAATGCAAGAAACACAACAGTGGACAATTATAAACTAACCTGTCTGTAGGCGTAGTTCCTTTTTAGCCCTTTCTGTTAGAAATTGGTTTAAGTAGTGAAGCATGAAGGTTTATATTCCTTAAATTGTCTAACACACTTGTGTATGTTTCCATTATGCATATAAATATCTCATTCTTCTTGAATCCTCTGTAACATTTGGCCTTAATAATTCCTTATGGCATGGAGTTCCATAGGTTGAGTATTTGTCTATAGTTTTGAAATGGTGGCCTTTCAAGTTCATTAATCATCTTTTTGTTTCTGTACTATGAGAAAGGATGAATAGGAGCAACAACTTTACCTTCTCTAAGCCACTTGTTATTTTGTATGTATGTATTCTCTTATTCTGCTTTCCTCTATAAGCAAGAGGTGTAAATGATTTGAGCAATGGGACTTCCACCATTTCCTTTGGGAAATTCTCCCACAGCCTATATATAGAATTGCTAGGGAATTACTTTCAAACTCCTCGATGTCATTACATGTAATAATATATATTGAGAAACTTGGTACTGGAGCAGTCACAGCTTAGTTCTCTATTATATACATAAGCACACTATGTCCTGTCAATTTCCAGTTTTATCCCTCTGGAAAGTTACAATCAACCATCTCCCTCGGTTTGTTTGCAAAGCTCTTGGGGTATACATTATGAGCAAATTGATGACTGTCACAAAATAAATAGGGCAGCTCCATGGACTACATTAAGAAATGCATGTACAAACAGAATTAGAAAACTACAGTGAGAAACACTACCAGAATGTCCCCAGTTTCCAAATCTAGGAGTATTTTGTCACCAATGCCATATAATGTACAGAATTGAAAATATATGATCTTAGAGATGTAGGTTCTTCAGAACTGTGTGAAAAACTCTATTCATATCTGGTTTTGTGCTCTGTTTTTTGTTTGTGTTTTAAATGGAATTATCCACCTCAATGCAAACCAGAGATTTAAATAATGATATAAGACAGGGTTTAAATCCTATAAGCAGTGGTTTATTTAAGAACAACGGGGGGTCCCTATATAAATCCTATGTTTGGTGCTCCTTACATAATTTTGATTCATCCAGCAGGACAGTATGAGGCATCTCATGGAACTTTAAAATTTTCTTGATTTGCTACTTTCTTCAAGGTGCATTTGTTATAGATGATATGGTCCAGGAAGCAACCTAAAGTATACTGACACAAACAGTGATGATTGAATTACAGGTATATAGAATTAGGCATTTCTGGATTTGTGATTTAATATTTTAATTACACTAATAATTTTATAGTCCAGAAAACAGAGCTGTAATTTAAACTATGGGAAAGTGACTATAAAATATATTGACAGTTCATATTTATACTCCCTCAATCACTTCCTGATCACATTGGCTCTATGTGCATGCTAAAATGAGATTTTTTTTTTCTAAACTAAGCTATCATTGGAAGCTCAACTTCATATATAAAAAACAAAACTTGTTACTTGTACAATTTCAAAACTGGACCTTGGGAATTAGTTGGAATTTTGTTCTGTGATATGTGACACAGAACTGAACTCAGCTTGTTCTTTTGTTTCTACACGAAGGTAGCAAAGTTGACAGGGATAATTTTGTCAGTAACTTCAGCGGATTTGACACACCAGGTACTCTGGGAGCAGATCATGCCTGTGCAGACATTTCTGTGATATATTTTAAAGGAGCCTTTGGGCCAGATTCCTAGCTATGCAACTGAGAGGCGGGACAAAAAGGAATTGGTTGCTGGTTCTGCACAGACTCTGGCATAGATTAAAAAATCCTGTAGGCTGTTGTTATCTGTGATGGCTGCCTCAGGACCACATAGGGCCTTTACACCAGCTAGGGATAGCCAGAGTGCAATGTGAGTGAGCTACACTGGGGCTGCCCAAAGCCAAAGGAATCTTCGGAAACGGAGACCTGGCTGTTTCTACTTCTCCCTTTTGTGCCACCAGAAATGCAAAATGGGGGCAGAGCAAAGAATCTTGTTGTATATTATCTTTTTCAAAAGACTGGATCCTGCCGTTCTGCCTCATTTGCATGCCAGTAGAAGAGTCTTCACAGTTGTTTTGAAATACAGTGTCTCATTTATTTCAATATGATATTCTCACACTGAAGAATGAAAAAGGAGAAGAGGGCAAATACATTCCTAGTATTCTTTTCTTCACTGAGATAATTTATCCTAAAAAAGCCTTAAGTTACATTGTGCCACTTGCTATGCTTTTTCTTCCCCTTCCCTCACCACTCAGCTCTAACTCCCTTGAAGCTAATTTATATCCCCAGATGAGAAAATCCTAATCCTCAACCCCTAATCCTCCTAAACCCAGCTCAACTTTCTGATCCAAGGTTAAGTTTGTAGGGCAGGCAGTTAGAAAAAACACATCTTTTTACTTCTAAGCTAATAATATTTGATTTGGAAGTAAGTGGGGAATAATAAACATGGGACCCCACAATACTATTTTGTGGAATAGCTTTTCAGAGTACATTTACATTTGAAGGATCCATGTGTTATGACTATTATCATTATTTATTATTTTGTACTGCAGCAGTGCCTAGTGGCCCCTATTCAGATCTCACCTGCTCCAGAATGTGCAGTTCACACTTCAATGAACAACTTCCCTACCCCTGCAGAGTGTGAGAGTCAGTTGCAAAAGAACTGTTAATTAATAAGCACAAGTGCGAATAATGATTCCTTCAGTCTGCCCACCTTAAAAGTGGAAATTACAACAGAGCTCCATGTAAAATTCTGAGTTCGCAACACCACCATTAGTAGGGCTCTGCATTAACTGATTCTCACTAAAAACTGTTGAACTGCTAGATGTCAGTGAGTCTGCCCTTAGTCCTCGAATTGTTTCAGGTAGGATTTAACTTTCTCACATTGCAGAACATTGCATGACAGATTTGCAAGACAAGGTGATATCTTGCAATGTAGCAATGTGAATTAGCATGACATTAAGACACAAGAGTGTATATTCAGACATAAAGATTTTATTCTGTATGACAGAAACCATAGTTGAGGTTACAATTTAGTCGGGTGTTTTTAGTAAAAGTCATGGACAGGTCATGAGCAATAAACAAAAATTCATGGTCTGAGACATGTCCATGACTTTTACTATAAATACCCCGGTGACTAAATCTTGGAGGGGGTCATTGCTGGTGAAAAGGGTCATCCTGGGGGTGCTGCTGCTGGGGGAGAGGTGGGGAAGGGTCGATGGCCACTTCTTTTTCAATGGAGGACACATCTGGCCAGTTCAGGTTTGTGCCACACAGAGGACTTCTGTCTTGGAAACATTATTCAAAAGTGATTTTTTTTTCCATCTGTGCTTGGCAAGGAAGTTCCAAGCTTTTCTTTCAGATGTGATCATCGCCACAGATACCCATGACTTTATCAATTTTAGACTGCAATGTGCTCTACATTTGCAATTAGAAAGTTGGCTGGTACTGAATGCCCATGCCTGCTTATTCAATGATACCTCTCCCGGAGAGGACAAGCTAACAGCACCCAGGTTCCTGGTTTAAACAAACCATTATCACAATGGGTGTGACATGCAGCTTTGTAAAGTGGTGGGGGCAAGATGTATGGAGTGAGAATAAATATGGGAATCCTCAAGCTTCCCAGGGGGATACAGAAATGTCTTAGAAAAAGGAAAAGCATAAAAAATGAGTTGCTCTTTTAGTGGAAATCCCCAGGTGTGTGTGTGTATATGTGTATATGTAGTAAATTGCACAGATGTTGGCCATGTTAAAAAAAAATGTGGACATCCAAACATGATAAGCAAGTAACTAATCCAACATCCCCAGATGCTTAGAGCACAGCTGTTTGCGGTGCTTGTTAGAACTGTTTTTTTTTTCTCCAATTTTTACTGCGTTCTGTTTTTCTGGGAGATAATTTTCTGAAAATGTTTCTATGACAGAAATAAAATAACAATGAGGGGAGGAACTTTTAAAGTGCATGGTCCATGGAAATAGCAGACTTTGGAAAGGTTTAAGTATAACAGTTTGTAAACATTTAAGAACATAAGAATGGCCGTATTGGGTCAGACCAAAGGTCCATCCAGCCCAGTATCCTGCCTACCAACAGTGGCCAATGCCAGGTGCCCCAGAGTGAGTGAATCTAACAGGTAATAATCAAGTGATCTCTCTCCTGCCATCCATCATCCTCTGACAAGCAGAGGCTAGGGACACCATTCCTTACCCATCCTGGCTAATAGCCATTAATGGACTTAATCTTCATGAATTTATCCAGTTCTCTTTTAAACCCTGTTATATTCCTAACCTTCACAACCACTTCAGGCAAGGAGTTCCACAGGCTGACTGCGCTTTGTGAAGATGAACTTCCTTTTATTTGTTTTAAACTTGATGTCCATTAATTTCATTTGGTGGTCCCTAGTTCTTATATTATGGAAGCAAGTAAATAACTTTTCCTTATTCACTTTTTCCACACCACTCATGATTTTATATACCTTTATCATATCCCCCCTTAGTCTCCTTTTTTCCAAGCTGTAATTTATATATTACCTTTGCCAGCCTCTAACTTAACAAGCAAATTTTAAATAGTTTAAATATATTCAGGGTTCTGTTTGATGGCTGATTGGAATAAAATAGTGTGAAATTGAGAAGCAATATACGTACATAATTGTTCCTAGTTTTTTTTTCCTGATTTGCTTTCTTTTTTTTTAGGGTTTTATCTGTTCCAAACTTACCAATGGGTATTTAAAATATATTTAGCTGACAGGCCATCAGTATCTTTTTGTAAAGTTCTTAAGTAGCTGGTGTTTGTGTTACTGCACAATCTTTATGGTTGTAGGAACTTAGAAGGAAGCTTATGGAGATTTTATTATATTTTGCTTCTTTTCTCATCAGTGCTTTAGTACCCACTGATTAAAGGATCATAAATCTTAGCAATATTACTGGAGAGTTCCATTTTCCTACCAAATGACAAACCTTCTTCTGCCCCCATTAGTTATTATCATATACATGCCACAACTACTTTTCATTCATTGGTGCTGCTCTATATAATCTATAGACTGAATGATCTTTTTCAGGAAATGGTGAACCACTTGCCATTGCGAAAATAGCCTTTACTCTTGAGGTCCTCTAACTTGGCAAGTCAATGAGTTAATGGGTTTGAAAAGATTACCCTAGTACAGAGATGATGTAAACATTTTCCTTTCAGTTTAGGATATGTGGATTTGGATTCCTTTCATCTTTCTTGCATATTCCAGATGTTTGCTTCTTTCCCTACATCATATATACATGATGGAATAGATAATGTACAGAGTGCAAATTTTTGTCTACAGTACAATGTGTTTATACTCTGCTTCATTACATCTGTTCTCCTTTTATTGGGGAAAGGAAGAGTACCTTAAAAGCCTTTTTAATTCAGTTTTGGTATGTTTATTCAGTGTTTTTCAAAGTAGTCTGGTTAAAGTTTCCACATCCTCTTCATTTCCTCTGCAGTCCTAATGCAATATGTCTCACTTCAGTCAAGGATGAATAGTTTACTACTTCAGCCTTTTTGATAACATTAAAGAAATCAGCTTTCTTGATTCCATTTGAAAAAGTGTAAAGGGCAATTAGGTACCCATCTCCTAATGAAAGTCAGTTGAAGATGGGCACCTAAATGCCATTGACAATCTTTTTATATATATTTATATATATATATATAGCTAAAGCTCACTGACATCAATAGAAGGACTCGTATTGACTTTTGTGGGCTTTGGATCAGGCTTTTTTGTTATCTTTTGGATCTTAGAGCTCTTCCAAAATTGACATGTTAAGTCTTTTAATGATATCCTAGAAAGACTGGAACACAGTTATTCTATTTTTCAATATTTCCAGCTGGGCTATTTTGTCCTTAACCAACCAGAATGGATCATTTTGTCTGTCAACCCAAAGTGACTGAAAACTGTTCAGAAAAGGCTCAATCTCTTATCAAGATTTCTAGAAAGGTGTCCATAAAATATTTCTAAAAGAAAAGCAATATATGCTGAAAAAGATAGTTACCAGCCAATTTTACTGACTTATATTGTAATTCCTATTGACAATATATATTTGATTGCTGTGTTCCTTGTATATCAGTGGTCTCTAAATTAGTGCTTGATTCTAATGTTGTTTTTATTAAACTGAATACAAGCAATAGCAATTTGTCAAATGGCTGGAAAAAATGATTTTGAAGACATCTCTTTTTTACATCTTTGGTAAACCTACTCTTATGTGGTTAATTTTGGATAACTTTTCAAAATTCTAGATAACTTCTTTTTTTCTGGTACTTTTTTTTTTTTTTGGTGTGAGGCTCAGGCCCCATATTCTTACAGTATGTTGAAATACCACAACGATTTGTTTTACCATGGATTTTGGCAATTAAAATAATTTCCTCACTAGAACCCGAGAATGGGATTCACTCTCTAGTGAATCAAAATGGATTGAGTAGATTTATTTTATTTTAATCACGGATAAACTTACATAAAGCTTACTAGATGAGTTCAAGGGCTTATTGCTACTTTTTTTCAATCTCTTCATAACTTTATGGAAAACAATTTTCAGAATGCTGGAGGACCAAGAGACTTCACCAAACTAGTAACAAAAGAGCTTCTGTAATAATACGACACTGGTTAACAAGAAGCCAAACACCGCCCCCTTCAGCCATTCTAGCCTTTGGCTCTCATCTAGACAGCCAAGTCTAGTACAGCGAGAGGTCATTAAACCCCTATTCACCATAAATCAAGTTTTTCCAATCCCAAAGGATCAGATATATTATTCCCCAGGTCAATGAATATTTCAGATCTTACCCAAATACATGGTTACAGTTAATCCTTAGTAACTAAATCTAAGATTTATTAATAAGAGAAAAAAGAAAAAAGTGAGTTATAAATGGTCACAAGGTCAATATACATACAAATGACTTTTAATGTTCATAGATTAGAATCATAGCGGCAATGTACGTCAACTGTCTTGTAAAAATCTCTCTGGAATCAGTTCAGTGGGTTATAGTCCAATAGACAATTCAGATGTAGAGTCTGTTAGAGTTTTTCCATGAGATTTCCAGGATAATACAGGTACTACCTGGAGACCTCCACTGTATGTCTTATACTTTCACTGTTAAAGTTTAAGCAGAGCTGAGATGCCAGGATCAGGCTTTTCTTTTATAGCTCTTCTAGCAGGCTGACAGTCCTCCTCATAGAAATTGTCACCACAGGGCCTTCCCTCAAAAAAGAATAAGCAATGCAGATTGCCTGTGGATTGTTGCTTTTAAATGATTTTTTTATTTCCTGTGCATACACCGGTAAACTAGTTATACTCATTCACATCAGGCAATTAACCAGTCCTTCATTATAACATAGATAGTTAAGCTGAAGACAGTATAGATAATATTATTAGTTTTCTGCAGTATCTTACATCTTTGATCTCAAGATTCATTGGATACACTCACATAAATAATTAAGAATCAGAGAGGTAGCTGTGTTAGTCTGGATCTGCAGAAGCGATAAAGAGTCCTGTGGCACCTTAAAGACTAACTAAAGTATTGAAGCATAAGCATAAGTACTGAACAAAAGTACTGAAGCGCGTCCAACAAAGTGAGTATTAGCCCACAAAAGCTATTAAATAATTAAGGCAATTCATACATGAAATGGAATTAGCATCTCTCAGCTCATTTGGTTACATTGTTAAACTTCTAACAAGATATAGGTAAACAGGTAAATACACTTAGCATCTACCCTTAACTTCTATAACTAGAAATGGGTGAATTGATGATTGCTAGTGTAGTACATCTCTTTGAATTTCACCTACAGGTGAATTGTCTTGCTAAGTTGTTATGGGTCATACAAAGGTTGGCTGGTCTGCCAGTGTCACACCATATTTATGTCTTACTTATTGTGTATTTATAAGGTGATATTGCCTAGCAGCCCCAACTGTAGACTAGGACTTCATTGTGCTAGGTGCTGTACAAACACAGAACATAAAAATGTTTGTAAGCTAGCTGGAGGCAGGGATTCTGTCTTTTGGGTGTATTGGGAGGCACCTAGCAGACTTTTGGCACTGAGACAATTAGTATTATAAAATTTGTGAATGACTTTGCAAAATAAATTGTAGTGCAAATGATATGTGCCCACGTGATGGTGTTCCAGTTTCACTTTGTCTCATTGGATCATTTTCATCACTAATGTAACTCTCTTGGCTTCACTGGGGTTAGACGTAGGAGGAATTTGGCACATTGCTTTCAAGTTTTATACTTCTGTTGCATTAGTACAGAAGATCATTCACTGACCTGAGACCACAGACTGTGATGGACATTATGAAGTGAGTTGAGGGCAAAATGGCAGCTTTACATTGACATTTTTATTTTATGTTGCCAGAATCCTTTTCTCTTTACTCAAGCAAGTAAGTTTAATGGGACAATGTATAACTACAGTGAGCAAAATGTAGCCCTTTTCAGCTTAGTTTAGATCCTTGGTATTTGTAATGTAGTTGTTCTATATATACAGTTGTTCTGTATAAACTGGCACATCTGATTATTTGTGAGACTGACATTACACAAACAATAATACACACAGACCAGAACTTTTAAAGTTTAGTGCCTAAAGTTAATGCTACTACATTAGCACTTCTGATAATTGGAGCACTTTTACTTAGCTGACTAGGTATAGATTTAGGTTTAGAATGAATTTTGTCTTGTATCATTTTTTCAGTCAACTGAAAAAAATTATGTATTATCACAGGGTATTTTGACAGTATAACAGCAGCTTCAAAATGTTGGTTTTGGAACTTTGCCCTAAAATGCAAATTTTGACTACAGGTTTTACACAAATTAGTCTAAGAGAGATTGACTTGGAATTGAAGAATTCAATCCTCTTAGTTGTGCCAGCTTGTAATAAATTCCAAGGGCATTTCACAAGCCAAGGATTGCCAGAGCTCAGCATGCTTTGGCCACAGGTCTTCCAGCACACCTGGGCATGCTCTCTCTGTCAGGGGCATAGTGGTAGGTGGTGAAGAGTCTACTATATTGACTCTGTGTCAGCCACACCACACCAGCAAATCTTGGTAGGGCAGCTTTAATTCCCCTTTATGCTTTTGGAGAGAGACAAATTTGGTTTACCATGGGCCGTGATCTGGCCCGGAGCGTCAGAGCCAGATCCTCAGCTGGAGAAAATTGTTTTAACTCCATTGACTCCAGTGAAGCTATGACAAGCCTGTATGTGTGAATCTCAGCCAAAATCTATCCTGTTCTATTCAGCAAGAGGAGTCACACTATAATAAATACACTGGAGCCTCGCTATAACACGACCAATGGGATCCAAGAAATCCCATCACACTAAATGCGGGGTCGCGTTATAGCGGGGTCCCACTCGCCAGCAGGAGGGGGCTGTGGCTTCTCTCCATGCTGCCCAGCAGAGGAGAGAAGCTGCGGCCCCGCGCCTGCCGAGGACAGAGAACTCCTGGTCTGCAACCCTGGAGTTCTCTGGAGACGCCACAGCCCCGTGCCTGCCGGGACAGGGGACTCCGGGGCTGCAGACTTGGGAGCCATGGTATAATTGTGCTATATCCGGATTTACGTTATACCGGGGTGCATTATACAGAGGTTCCACTGTATATGCAATATTACCAGACAGACTTCTCTATGTACTCTGTGGCCCCACTTTCTGTCTGATCCCTTTCTACACTATTGATACAACCATTACCCTGGAGCTGAACACAGAGATAGAATTACATTATGAAACTTTGAACATCAACAAAATAGTTTAAAAAAAAAATAGAGCAAGTTTATGTCTCCTTCATCAAGTCTGCTATTTGCATTCACAATTTAATGGTTTAAATTGAGGACTCCATATGACTGTTTCTAGGGATTGTGAATCTTAAAACAATATATTTACTAGTGTTTCATTAATGTTTAAGAAAAAAATATAAATCTATAGAAAAGTAGAGTTCTAAAGGAAAGTCTAATGCATATTTCCTAATCTGTTTTATTTATTTACCATACGGTTATGAAGGGAGCTGAAGGATGAGGTTGACTTGAGTTGGCTACTCCTTTTTATACTTTTCAATGGGATAAATAATTCTTAGCTGGTGGTAAAAAGTTTGGTTGACATCTTTCACCTCTTCCTGCATTACTCAATAATCAAATCCTTCCACAGCATTTCCAGCTGACTCAAGATTTGCTGTTGTATGAATTTCCCTCAGAATGCTTTATGGCTTGAAGATATACCTGTTCCAAGAAATGTTTAAAAATGTTTAACTCTTTATTCTACCAAATGTATAAAATTCAGAGTCTAATAAGTGCATTGTCAACATAAAAGGCAAACACTTTATTCTTTAGCTGACTTTGCAGTTTTCTAATTCAGTGATTGCCATCAATTCTATGACAAATAAGAAATAATCTCTAACAAATCTGTGTATTTATTACAATTGTGGAGTGTGGACCTGTTCATTTTAGCACTACAATATTTGAAAGATGGCAGTTACCATTTGTCACGGATTCAGTCACAGGGATCCCCTTGGGACTGTCACCTGATGTGCTGAAATTATCTCTGAGCCCATTTTCCCTACCAGCTTGGACTTCCAGAACCATACCTTGCTGAGCCAGACATGTTAGCATGCTGCAACACAGCCCCAGTGTCTGGACCGCAACCCTAAAGCTGTAGGCGTTAAGTGAAAATAGCTCTGCAGGTTACCTGACTCCAGCATCCAGACACCCAGCTCCCAATGGGATCCAAACCTCAAATAATTCCGTTTTACTCTGTACAAAGCTTATACAGCGTAAACTCATAAATTGTCTGCCCTCTGTAATAATGACAGAGAGATATGCACAGTTGTTTGTTTCCTTAGGTATTAATAACTTATTCTGGGTTCATTAATAAACACAAGTGATTTTGTTAAGTATGAAAAGTAGGATTTAAGTGGTTTCAAGTAAGAACAGACAGAACAAAGTAAGTCACCAAGCAATATAAAGCAAAAACATGCAAGTCTACGCGTATTACACTGAAAACTGATTATAGGTAAAATATCACCCTCAGATATGTTCCAATAAACTTCTTTCACAGAATAGAGTCCTTCCTAGTTTGGGCCCAATCCTTTCCCCTGGTACAGTCCTCGTTGGTTCCAGAAGATGTTTTAGGTGGTAAGCAGAGGCTTTCTCATGTGTGTCCACCCCATTTATCCTGTTCTATCCCCTTTTATAGCTTTGGCACAAGGTGAGAATCTTTTGTTTCCCTGGGTCCCGACCCATCTTTCTAAATGGAAAAGTACCAAATTTAAGATGGATTTTATTATCAGGTGACTCATGTCACTGTAAGATAGGGGTCTCAAACGCAAATGACCACGAGGGCCACATGGGGATTAGTACATTGGTCAAGGTCCATGTCACTGACACACCCCCTGCCACCCCCAGCCTTGCCCCCACTCCACCACTTCCATGAGGCCCTGCCTCTTCCCCAGCCCCATTTCTTCCCACCCCTCCCCTTCCCCCATTCCAACCCCTTCCCTGAAACCCCCACCCCAACTCTGCTCCTCCCTGCCCCCAGGGGGTGCAAGAGGGGTGCAGAGTGCGGCGGGGGCTCAAGGCAGGAGATTGAGGTGCAGGAGGGGTATGCAGTGGAGCAGGGGTCAGGGCAGAGGTTTGGGGTGCAGGAGGGGTGCAGGGTGTGACAGGGGGCTCAGGGCAGGGGGTTGGGATGCATGAGAGGTTCGGGGGTGGCAGGGGGTTCAGCCTCAGGGAGGAATTCGGGGGGTGGGCTCTGGCCTGGCCAGGGAGCCTGCCCTGCCCCCGGTGTGCTCCAGGCTTGAGACGCCCTAGGTAAATGGGGGAGCCGCGGGGAGCTGGAAGGCCACAGAAAATAAGCCCGCGGGCCGTTTGTTTGAGACCCCTTCTGTAAGACCTCATTCTTCATTACCCACTGGCTGGCCCACACCTATACAGGAAGGTTTGCAGTTAAATACAGCCCTGAAGCCCAAGTCAGCTGACTTGGATCAGCTGTGGGTGTTTATTTGCAGTGCAGACATACCCTTAAAAGGCCTCGTCTGCACCTAAAAATTAGGTTGATCTAGTTACGTTGCTCTGGGCTGTGAAAAATTTCACACCCTGATGGCCGTAGCACAGTCAACCTGACGTTCGATATAAACATGGCTTGGTTGATGAAAGAATTCTTGGTCCGGTTCTGACTTACAGAAAAAGAGTATGCTCATATCATTTAATTTGAATAGAAAGTAGAAACCACAGACCATATATTTTAGTTCATATTATAGTGACAAAAAATGTTTCCTTGTCTTTGAGATTTGTAATGTAGTATCTGTTTTCTCTCCCTTTGTCTTCTTTAACAGGATGACAAGGATTTGGTTCATGAGTTTGTTGTGGCTGAGGGCCTGACTTGCTTGATAAAAGTGGGAGCTGAGGCAGACCAGAACTATCAGAACTACATCTTAAGAGGTACAGTAAGTGAACTCAGAAGCTGTGTTTCCTGCAGTGAATCTCACTGACAGATCTGCTCCAACCTACTACACCAAGGATTTAAACACGTTTGAATAATTTGCAGCGGTTCATAATTAGCTGGGTCTCCCAGTGAATGAGTTAGTGAGTTTTTATATGAGTTGGAAGAGAGTTACTTTTAAAGCCGTGGAATAGATTCCATGCAAATACATCATCAGTCCAACATGACATTCTCATAAGCAAACCAGAGAAATATGGTCTAGATGAATTTAGTATAAGGGGAGTGAACAACTGGCTGAAAGACCATACTTAAATAGTAGTTATCAATGGTTTTCTGTCAAACAGGGAGGGTGCATCTAGTGGGGATCTCACAGAGGTTTGTTGTGGACCTCATACTATTCAATATTTTCATTAAAGACTTGGATAATGAAGTGGAGAGAATGCTTATAAATTTGCAGATGACACTCATTTTTAACAAGATGAAATTCAATAAAGACAAGTACAAAGTGCTTCCCGTAGGAAGGAAAAATAAAATGTACAACAACAAAATGGGGAATAACTGGATGGACAGTAGTACTGCTGAGAAAGATCTGGGGGTTACAGTGAATCGCAAGTTAAATATGAGTCAATAATGTGATATAGTCATAAAATGACTACAGGCGAGTCGCATCTTAGGTGCATTTAACATACGCAAATTTAGCTTTGTGCGATTGGCAAAAACAGAAAAAAAAATTACAATTTTAAAATATTGTAATATTTACAATTACAATTTTAAAATATTTACAATTGTTATTGTTTAAAATAACAATTTTAAAACTGCATCTATAGTGCGTGCGATTTCGCCCACCATTCAACTCAATGAGTGTTTCACTATATGCAGTTTTTGCTTTACGCGCTAACCACGGAATGGAACCCCCGCGTAAGATGAGACTCGCCTGTTCTATCATTCTGGGTGTATTAAGAGTATGGGAGGTAATCGTTGCAGGCGGATCAGCACTGCTAAGGCCTCAGCTGGAGTACAGTGTCCAGTTCTGGGTGCCATACTTTACCAAAGATGTGGACAAATTGAAGAGAGTCCAGAGGAGAGCAACAAAAATGATAAAAGAAGATTGAGCAGGGGCTGTTAACCATCTTGAAATATGTAAAGGAATGTTACAAAAAGGATGGTGATGAGTTGTTCTCCATGTTCGCTGAAGGTAGAACAAGAAATAATGGGCTTAATCTGCAGCAAGGGAGATTCAGGTTAGATATTAGGAAAAAGCTCTGGACTAGGCTTTCAAGAGAGGTTCTAGAATCACCATCACTGGCATTTTTTTAGAACAGGTTTGACAAACACCTATAAGGAAAGGTCTAGGTTTACTTGTTTCTTACTCAGCAGGGGGAGCTGGACTTGATAACTTCTCAAGGTCCCTTCTCTCCCTACATTTCTTTAACTCTATGATCAGGCCCTGTTAAAGGGGAAATGGACATATCACTGACTGGGAGAGCTGGGAAATTTAAACATTACTAGGTGCATTCTCTTCTCTCCTCCTTTTGTCAATCCCTATGGCTATGTTGTTAAGCCCTATTCAAAGACTTTTGCAAGTGCAGACATAACTTTATAGAATGTTTTCAAATTGAGTTGGAAAGGCTTCATAGCTGTGTATGTGGGAGAGAGAGGGGAGAACCATATCATTCACAGCACCCGTTTAAAAATCACCCTATCTCAGAAGCAGCAGTTGTTTTCATTTAACAAGAAAGCCCAGGTTGCAAGCAGTGGCAGTTATTCCAGGTTGTCTTTGCTACTCTTTAGCAACCAAACAGGGTTGTAGCCAATTGCCGCTTCTCCTTGCCTCCTTCTCAGGGGCGGAAGTAGGTGAAAGAGTGTTCAGATGAGAGGACTTGTACAGCACTGATGGCTTTGCCAGCAGCAGCCCCTCTTGGTAAACAGGGAGGCTCAAGAAGAATGCATGTTTAGCGGATGCTCCGTTTAAATATTCCCATGCTGCTGTTTACAGGAGTCTTTACAGTTACCGCCTGGTTCATTTGCCTTTCATAAAACCCTCAACAGAAAAACAAACCGCACACTGAGGAGCCAAATAAGAATTAAATACACAAATAGACAGAAAGATGGCGTAAGAGCTAGGTATTCTAGATCTACATTATTTAAAATAGTACATTTGAGTTGAAATATCCCTTTAAATAAGACACTCAAAGAAAGGACCAATACAGACAATAAAGTGTTAAAAACAAACTGCCTGTTTCTGCAACAGTAATGGTATAATAGCTATATGTTAGTGTGAAGGCGCTGAGATAATACACAGTGAAGCTAGATATAAGCTCACAGAAAAATAATACTTGAACACTAAATAAGATAATTTGTTTACAGCTCTGAGGAAAAGTTATGCAGAGGCTGTTAGCCAGAACTACACTAAGGAAAAAATAGAAAAGAAAATAAGAAAAGAAATACAGTGGGGAAAAAACCCCTGATTCTCTGTTAGTGTTCGTTGGTGAAGCACCACCCACTGGCATGAAGCTTCACTAGTAAATGCTAGCTGACAATCTGGACCTTTGTCTCTAGAGATTTTATGGCGAGTAAGTGTTTCGGATATGGGAAATATCCAAGAGAATTTGCAAAATAAATTAGTGAGAAACATGAATTTCCCTCTAGGATTACAGTGAGTCTTCCTTACTTGAGCATGATAATTGCATACAGTGGTGCTAAGATTTCAGAGTAATAATCCATTAATATTAGGCAAGTCAGCTTTCTAATGCCTGCATTTGGCATTGAATGTGTGTGATGTGGCCTCATCTATGCGAGTTTGCAGCATGCTATCTGTACCTCTACCTTGTTGGAATGCCATTTGACATTCACAGGTTGAATGAGTGGCAGTACCACATCCATCCACATCATCTTCTTTTCAGAAATAACTAAATAATGTATTTATGTATTCCCAGAAGGACATCCTAATACCATCACATTTAGGAGGGTTAAAATGGTCAAATTCTTGGTGTGCGTCTTCTTACTTTCATGTGGGAAAGATGTGTGTGTTATAGGCCTGATTCGAAGCAAAATAAAGTCAGTGAAAGTTTTTCCATTGATTTAGGTGGGCTTTGTTTAGATCAGCCCCGTAATACTGATTTTCACAGCACGTGTATATAAAGCTTGCTTTTCAGTGATTGTACCAAGAAAACTGGTATCCAACCCTGTTGTCTTATTATCATCAGGTGACCATATAGACAGGTAAAAAAACTAATTAAATAAAATACCCCTTTATGCGACTGTGGATGAAAATCTTGGTTATTAAGTATTTATAGGTCTGTGAGCCCTATATATCACATCTTAAAGTAGAGTCGATGTTAGGAGATTTTAATGTTTTGCTGATGGATCAAACTGCAGTCTCTCTCTCCCTCCCTTCCTCTCTCTCTCTCCTCTTCTCTCTGGGTATATATCCCCACCTCTATAAATGTAGTAAGGAAAAAAAAAACTATACATGTTTTAGCGTTTTCCTGTATCTGTGTTTTCTTTAGAAATTAAATTTAAGTTCTGACTGACTTTCAGGCTGCTTGAAGTCCATTATTATTTCAAGCCTTTGTCAGCTGTTTTCAGTTCCAGGAACCAGTGTGTGCTTTCTGTATGTGCAGTGAGATAAAGATAGGTTTGCAAGTACAGTGTATCTAGCCCTATCCAAAAATATGAGGAGGCTGTTGAGAAGAAACATTAAATATACGTCATGTGAGAATAATATTTTTTCTGATGTATTATTTTTGGATGACTGTACGAAATGGTTTAAGGTTTTTCATGATAACCATGTATGTAATATAAATCGAATATGATGTTTTAAAAAGTACAGCTGTAGCGTTCTGGTTGAACACAGGGATTTAAAATGCATCAGAACAGGAACTCGAGAAGCTGAGACAGTGCCATCGGCTTTAAACAACATGTTAAGTGATGGCAATACTACAATGTAATGAGGTAGTGTGTGTCACTGAATGCTTCCAGCATACAAGCAGGGTGTACCAGACTCCTAATAACCTTTGCAGTGGGATTTACCCTCCTTCTGGAGAGTGTTCAGCCTAAACTTCAAAGAGGATATGATTTGGCTCAAGTTTCATATCCCAACTCAATTCCACTGTAGCTTTAACTGAAGGCACTATTTTTCTTTTATTATAATGTTGCCATTAACTCCAACACTAATCAGAACATTTCCTGATTTTCTGGTGCATAAGCATACAACATAAACTCTTCCATTAAAAATAACTAAGTTAAAGAGATGTTTAGTCAGAGAGATTTCTATGGAATTGGACAGCATGCATGTCAAGAGTTAATTTTCTAGAAGCCAGTGGAAGTCCCAGCAATCATGTTAACATTGTTAGGTTGTTTAATGCCAGTCTTTGCTTTCTGGAACTAATTTAAGGGGGACGAACTTTGTTGTTTGTTTGTCTTTGAAAAAAAAAATATTTATTGTTTCACTCCGAAGCTTCCTCTGTGAGCTTGCTTTTCTGGGCAGTTTCGAATAATCTACTGAGTTTCAAGGCAGAAGGTGCTGCCAGAGGAATGACTAGTCGAAATAGTTTCATTTTCTATATTTAGTAAATGAGTAGCAGATAAAAGTATGTCTATTGCGTAGATTACAGATGAGTCAAGGACAGTTTTTGTAAAACTGTTACACTGCTACTTGTATCTATTGGTTGATGCCCAACAAAGCAGCATTGTCTATGAATACCTTTGCAAATGGGTTTTCTTTTGTTATCATCCTCCAAAGATCCATGCTATGAAGCACTAAACAATGTTTTGTCTGCAGGACATCCTAAAACAACACTAGCTAGTGCCTTTTTTCTTTGTTTATTTTTCATCTAATGGTTATTTAGCTGCAGTGGTTATTCATTCTCAGTTAAAAGTCACTGGGCCTAAAGTTACTCAAATAGCGTTCCTTTATACTAACTGGAAAAAAGACGTGTTCAGAAACAGAGTCACTTTTAATCAACATCGGCCTGATCCAAAGCCCCCTGTAGTGAATGGAAAGCTTCAATGGACTCCAAAGGAATAATGCCATCAGTGTAAATACTATAGATATGAAATATACTCAAGAATAGGTCACTGAGCAGGAAAAGGGTCTTTGTTAAACATAGCTAGAAAATAATCCAAAAAGGAAGATTTTCTATTCTTTCTTTTTTTTTTACTGAATAACCTAGAGCATCTGTTCTGTTATTGAGTTTTCCAGCTACATCCTAACAGTATATTGATTCCAGTGGAATGTGGATGGCAGAAGCAGTGGAAGTCTGGTGGTTTCGGTGGGAGATTTTCAGTTAATAGGTCTAGTTTAAAAATTTGAAAATATACTTTATATGTTATAGAAATAGCCTTGGTTGTATGATGTTTGAATTTCCTGGGGTAGCTGATCAAATCTCAGTGTTGCAAGGTTTTTATTTTTTTTTTTAATTTATTTTGCTGATCCATCAACCTGCAGTTTCTCTCTTTGGATATGTATCTTTATATCTGTAGGTTTAGTTAGAAAGATAATATTGAGGTGGGTGTTATCAGAATATTAAAAGAGAAGATGAAAATGGAGAAAAAGTGGAAGAAAAATGTCCACAGTTAGAAGGGCTTTATTTGTGCATTTATTTTTAATTTGAGGGATTCTTTTGATTTCTTCGTGGATAAATTCTCTTTTTGTATAGCACAGATTACTGGACCCAACTTTTTTTGTTCGCACCCTCCCTTTACTTGGTCTGCGTCCCCTCAGGAGCTTCAGTGGGGAACGGGGCACTGGGGTCAGGAGTGGGACCAGGAGCCAGGGCCAGCAGTGGAGCTGTGGCCAGGTGCTGGGAGCAGGGCCAGAGCCATGGTGGGGAGCCAGGGCTGGGAGCAGGACCATGGCAGGGTGCTTGGAGTGAGGCTGGGGTGTGTATCCCTAACTGCCTAGTTTTGGTTTCAAATCATTACCTAGTTGCTAAAGTTCAAATTATGTAGGGTGTAATATCAAGTAATGTAGTTATAAAATAGGGATTTAAAATATGTTAAAATATGTATCCCTGTAGATCAAAAGACTAATGTGACAAGAAAAGTGGGACAATCAGTCAATATCTCCATAATAACCTTGAGTGAAATTCTGCCCTGGGATACTTACAGTCAGATAATTTGTTTAAAAGTTTGTTTTTAAAATGGAATATAACCAGCTAAGTAAACTTACATTTTTTAGACAATATGGAGTTTGCAGGCATTAAATGTCAGCTTGCATTATAAATTGAGTGTTACTCCTAACTTGACTGTCCACACACACAAATCTCTAACTCAACTTAAATGGTGCTTTAAGCTTGAACTAGCTGGTCTTATTTTTTTATTTATTTGGTGGGGTGGGGGGTTTGAAGATCAAGTGATGCTCCAGTTAGTAATGCAGTTGAGGATAGAACAGCTAAAGTTACACCAACTCATCAGCAGTTAATCCAATCAGTCTGTGATGCTAATCAAATCACCCTGTGTAGCTCCCCTTTGTTTTTGAAGTGCAATCACTCTCACTGGAACTAGGCAAGCTGGAGTGTAGTAACTCAGGTGTACTAATTTGAGCTAACTTGCAATGAAGGCAAGCCCTGAATAAGTGAGAGGCCATGTGTGACATAGTGGATGGGGCTGGGATTCATGATTCCTGGTTCTTTTCCTAGCTCTGCCACTGGACTTGCTGTGTGACCTTGGATTCCAGCTCTGCACTGTGCCTCTGTTTCCCCTCCCAGCCTTTGCCTGACTTTTCTGTTTATTTAGACTAAGGCCAAGTCTACACTACAGGCTTATTTGGTATAACTATGACAGTTGGGCGTATGAAAAATCCACATCCTTAGGTGATGTAGTTATACTGACCTAACCCTCTGTGTAGACAGCACTATGTTGATGCGAGAACTTCTCCTGTCAACCTAGCTACTACCTCTCGGGGAAGTGGATTTAACTACACCAGCTAAAGTGCTACAGTGCCACAGCTACACCACTGCAGTGCTCTATGTGAAGACAAGCTCTAAGCTATTCAGGGAAGAGACTGTGTCTTACTGTCTGTAACAGAGTATGTAGCACAGTGGGCCCCTTATCTTGGTTGGGACTCCTAGGCACTATGGTAATACAAATAATAAATAATAATTAGTTGGAGCCACAGTTCAAGAACTTGTTGCTCAAAGATAATGTCCTGAATTAAGCATTTTTATATTTTCTAGTCAACAATAATACATCTGAAAAGAAACTTGCAATGAACCTGAAAGGGACATTTTCTAGTAAGGAACAGAGATGTAAGATTGCTCATGAGTGAATGTGGCATAACCTTGTTATTTTGGTGCTCTAAGTAATCCAAAGAGAATATTCTAGAATACAATCAAGCTAGTTACACATGCGAGGTCAAAAAAGTACCAGTTGTGTCATCTAAAACTAAAGATGTATCATATCACTTCTGATGTTCAAATTCCCTATACCCAGTACAGTCATTTGGACAGAGGAGTTGTGCTGAAGCAGAATTCACTGTGATAGGGTTTGATCCAAAGCTCACCGAAGTAAATGAGAGTTGTCTTGTTGAATTTAGTGGGCTAGGATCAAGCACTAGGTTGTTATGAGGGACATAGGATAAGGAACTAAAATGCCCTGAGGGAAGGTGACATGTTGGTTAATAGGATTAAACCTGAGTTAACAGTCTGATAAACAGAGCCAATGTGGCACTTCAGTCCTCTATTAACATGTTGTAGTCTTCTGTCCTGTGAACTTCAGGATTTATTTGGATTTATGTGGATGAGATACATTGTGTGTGATGCTTTTTATGCTTCTGTGATGCCTTTTTGGTTTTATACCAAATAAAAATAAGCATGAAATAGGATTTTGTAATTGGTTATTATATTTACCCTACTAATTTTACAAGGTCTTTCATGAATTTTAAATCAATTTGTCATATGAAATTTAACAATAACCGTGAAAATAAATGAGAAATAACTGCCGGAAACCCAGAAATATAATAACATCCCTTATGGAAAACATAACACAATGAGTCAAATTCTGGTCCCCAATTCATACCCATATTGTTTAGGCAAAAAGTTGTTATATTGCATCCCCAGAAAGTCGTGCTAGTCAAGCACTCCTGTTGAAAGGGAACAAAATCTAATTTTAGAGCACTGGTTTGGATTATTCATTCTCTCACTGTGAGACCATGGGGATGATGTCAATGACCTTCTCTGTGCTTCAGTGTTGTAATAGATAAAATGAGCCTAATCTTTGTAAACCACATTGAAACGTTTGGATAAAAAGCATATTGTAAATGTGAGAAGTTACTTATTATTAAATGATAAATCTTTCCTGCTTTGGATTCAGGCTCTGCTGACTACTATATTAACTCAATTCTAATATCTTTATTTTTGCAAACTTGAACAAAATGGCTTAATAATATGATCTATCTTATCAAAGATATATAGAACAAAATATATAAGGCCGATCACATTATGATTTGGTGTAATGGCAGAAAATAGATTTCACAATTGGTAATGAATTTGAATATAATTATATCTTCTACTTCCAAATGAGTTCAGAATTTCATGTATATATTCAAACATCTGATGTTTTGTGGATATCTATGGTAGCAGCCAATCAGTTTAATAACAGAACCTGTGTTATACCAATAGAAGCAAGCAGGATCTTATGAGGGGGATAAGGCAAAAAGCCACATTTATTGTAAAGATAATAATAAAGAATAAAGAAAAGATAGACGCAAACAACGTTGTTCAACTACTTATTCCTATCACTACTTAACCCTTATACATATATATATATATATATATATATATATACACATACACACGCGCGCACACACACACACACATATACACACACCTTCATTCAATCATTCATCCATTCAGGCCTGGAAGTTGCTTGTGACAGAATACTGGCCAGGTATTCTGTACACAGGTGATGGTAGTGGGGAGCGAAGTCCTGATCAGATGCGCATCTGAAACTCCTGGTAGGCTGGCAGCAGAACCTTGGACTCTGACTCCATAGTCTTTTGGTCCAGTCTTTATAGGAATTTCTTCCTATGCCAGTCTATGGGAATTGCTGCGTCATGCTGATGTCTTCAGGGTGGCTGCCAGGTGCTCGTCAGTGATCTCATAGGGTGGACCTCCAGTCTCCAGTTTTTCTCCACTTGACACCTTTTGGTTGCACTGGCACCTGACGCCTTCTTCAGCCCTTTGATGCTGCATTCTCAGGCTGGAACCTCTCAAACCATCCATTCATTGTCCAAGCACTCTCTCTCTTACATACATTCCCTAATTAATGTTTCACGTACAGTATTTTGTATAATAATAATTTTACACATACAAGAGTTGTAGTTACAAAAAGTTATAAAAGTTTCTGGGTGGCATTTCTCAAAACACTCTCTCTCTGAATGCTGAGTTAGTTACTGTTATAGTTACAATGTTTCACTTTGCGATTAGGGTTAATTGGTTCACAATGCTTTGAAGTGAACTGGCGTCAATTGTGTAACAATGCCCTTAATCAATTACAGGGCTTGGCTCCCAGAGCGGAGTTAGTGGCTTGACAATGCATCGTTACAATGTATTGCTGCAATGTCAATTTCAAGTAGCTACTTGCAAAAGTTTGAGCGTGCCCTGGGACAGAGAGAGGGGAGCTGTATCTGGCTACATAGTACAATTTCAAGTTACATGACCTAATATTAACAAATTATATTTTAAAGGGGCAATAATAATAAATCTAAACATTTAACAATCTTAATAAATAATAATAATAATAAATCTAAACACTTATCAAGCTACTTCTGCTTAACAAACTTATACTATGTAGACTTTCAGTTGTGGGGAACAAATTATGGGGAGTCACTTCCACTTGGGGAATCATTTTTAATACTATAATATGTCATCCCTACGCCTGTACTAATGCCCCAGGCAGTTGTGCTTATCTAGCACAAGAGGCATGTGATGTCACCTGAGCGCCAGCTTTAGAACAAACCTCTATTCTTGTACATTCTGGGAAATCAGATTCCTGAAACAATTCAGGGCCATGGGTCTGTTGTAGAACAGCATCTGGTTAATATCTGTCACTGGACATGCCATGCCTGAAGGTGTTGAGGTGAGGTTAGAGGAGGGAAAAAGTGAGGGCTGAAGATTTGTTAGCAGACAATGAAAACAGTTGATTAAAATTCTCTTATTGCAGAACCCAAACATTAGCTATCACTAGCTGAGAGTATTTCTGCTACAAGCCAAGTGCTGTATGCAATGTTTGTTTTTTTTACAGTGAAGCTCTTTCTCTAATTGTAGTAATGGACTGAAACAAATGCTGTTACCTGTGCATATGAGGCTTACTTTGTGTAAGTATGATGCATAAATAAATTACATCATAAAGATTGCTAGTTCACAGCTTGATATATCTCACTGAGTGGCCAGTTGGAACCGAGCTGCTGTCACAACATAAAAGCAGATAGTCACAATTCAAGTTTATTAGTGAAAGTAGAGTTAAATATCATGTAGCATGAATCTCATTCTGTTATTTCCCCATTCATTGTAAATGAAACCTGGATACTGGAAACTACTGAGCATCTTTTAGAATGATATGCTGAATACCCCAAATAAATAGCACACCAGGAGAATTCAGCACGTTTCTGGGCAGAAGCTTACTTTCATCTCTCATTTTCCAGGGCTTGACATCAAAACTTGCAGCTCCCACTCTGTCACCCTCCCCAACATTTGTTATTCTAGTCTGTGCATAATTCCGATGCTGACTGATTTTTTTCTAAGCGTTCAAGTCATCTGTAATGAGTACTTCTTTCTTTTTTCTTTTATTTTTTTAAAGCGTATAAAATTCTTTGCTAGTCACAGAACAAACACAGCACAGGCATGGGCCTTTATTATCTGCTCAAAAAACCCCTCAGCAATATTCTTAAAGCTTGACCATCTAAGTGGATCACCACCAAGAGTGAGTTGACAGTTCATTTTATTGGTGCATTCCGTTTTTGGTCCGTCTGCTGAGTCTACTAAACAAGGATGTCAGTGATTTCAGTGATGTAGACTGTTGTCTGCTGGAAACTATACTAGAGTACTACTCATTCATTTTTAAAAAGGCTGCCAAGTAGCCATCATATGAAACCACCTACACAGGATCTTTTATATATCATAACAGTGAATGAGTATCTCAGTGTAATCTTTAGCATGAAAGATACAATCTAATAAAAGTATTCTGGTGCAACTGAATTGCTTTCTCTTGGATTTAATATAGAAGATCTCTCTATGGAAAAGATGTTTCACATACTTGGACAACTGCCATGGGTGACATCTTAGTCCGTATCATTCTAAGATCACTTAATAGTCTTAGGGAGAGACAGACAGACAGACAGATGTGGTGATAGTTAATACCTACTTCTGCTACATCCTAAGAAGGGCTTCAAAACATTTCTGTTCTGATTTAAAAGTACTAAAACAGTATGACTGCAGTTGACCTGTTACCTTTATGTCTTTGTGTGCCTGTGAGACTGGCTAATGTGCATGGGGTTTGCACCCAGGTACATCAGCCCATTCGTTTTGGGAACAAACACTTGAATATGATACTCTGTTTTACTAAAAATAGGGTATATTATACCATCTGTGTGATTATTGAGATGTACAGTGGGCTGTCTTGGTTCAGTAGCTGAGCCTTTCTGGCACCTCTGGGAATGTCTCTTTAAGACTAGCTGAATTTGTTTATTTGTACAGAAGAGCTTGACCTTGAAAACATAGAATTTAAAGGCAGAGAACATCCTCCTTCCTTTCCCTCTATACTTATAACACACATTTCCTTTCTACAGTTCCCATCTGAACATTTTAAATTACATTTTTATTAAAATTGATTTATTAATGCATTCCATGACTGTTTCCTACAAAAAGCATAATCTGATGTGTCTTTTAGGCTATAAAATGATCCTTCCCTTCCTTATCCGTGGATATGATTTTGATTTCTGATACATCTGCAAAGATAGTCAGTTTATCCTAATACAGATTATAGAGAGTATGTGTCTTCCCAGTCTGGGATGGGAATTGGCATTAAAACAAATTTGAGTTCATAAGTTTAACCTCCATACAGTAGTTTACAAGTCTACAAATAAAGTGAGCTGTTCCTTCCTCTGTGCACAATATGAAATTCCCTTTCATGTTATGACTACTGACGAGGAGGATATAGGATTCTGATAGTCTACATGGAATTCAGCAATAACACCATAAAATTATTGATTTCTCTTGTTTTTAAAGCTGACTAGGTCTGGAAGGCTTTGATTTGCTTTCTGCCTACATGAAAACTAACCTTCAGTTTGTGTGTAATTTTATGCTTTGTGAAATTCCCATGAAATGTGACACTTTGGGCTATGCAGACTCTGTGAAAAATGAGGAACTGAATCATGAAAAATGCAGATCTTTAACTACTGAGCAAAGCATAAGTGGTTCTGAAAAGCAGTCCCTGGGGTCTTAAAGCCATTTTGGATGGAACCAGTTTTGAACACACTGTGCTGATACCAACTAGTAGGAGTATGGGACAAGGGTGTGGCTGGCAATCTGTGAGAGAGTATCCCCCCCACCCCTTGTTGTGGGGTTTTTTTGTTTGTTTTTGTTTTTTGCTATATTCTTTGAATTTGGTGTACAGCATGACTGATTCGTGAGAGAGAATTTGCATGGAGTGAAGAGTGCACTAGCACACACAATGCGCCATGCCAGTAGTCAGTGGATTTTAGGATATACAGTACTGGCCAAAGTTGGAAAAACAACAGATTTACCTCTCTCCATCTCACCACTTTCAAACACGGTGCTCTGACACACACCTGAAATAGTTGTGATATCACTAGTGATCCCATCTCATAGAGGAAGATGCTCTGATTATGGGAAGTGGAAGAGATTAAGCATTTTACAGGGAGGAAAAAAGTTTGTTATACCTCATGGTACCATGAAGAACAACAACAAAAAAGTCTGAAGTATTTTTAAAATCAGTTGAATCTATGGCTACAGGCACCAATTTGCACCAGTCATAATTGTGTAGCCATTGGATGACATCACTACAGCTCAGAGTTAAAGTTCTTGGGGAGTCTTAAGTGTCCATTGCCACACTTTAAGTTGTTTGGCTTTCTTGGAAGTTTAATCTTACATCTGGATATATTACGTAGGTACTTGCATAGGGTCTGCCCCCACGAATCCAGTTGCAGAATCAGAGCATTAGATTGTAAGGTATTTGAGGAAGAGCTTGTCATTTATTTCATCTTTTTATCCTGTTCCACACACCCTGGGGCAACGATCCTTATTGGGACTTCTTGGTGCTTCTGTAATACAAATGTTAAAAGATATTAATGAATTCAAGCAGAAAAGGGTTAAGAAATGAAAGTGTTAAAGTGCTCCTAGTTGCATTAGCTGACCTACATAGCATATATGGAACATGTTGGTTACTAGCTAGGCTATTCAATGTATATCAGACTATATATACAGTGTTTGCAATGAACTCAGGTTAATGAGAGGATGAAAATATATTTTCCATTTCTTGACTGGAGGATGTTTAAATTTCAATACTATTTTCCATATAATGATCTGTTTTTATTTAAATAAATATCCAGGGATTAATAATATAAGCATTGAAATTGTTCCAATGATATTTTGACATTTAAACTCTGTGGAGGAGAACAAGTAGGGGAGGGCTGAATTCACTCTTTTGTGGGTGCTGCTGTTTGGCTGGGGATGTGTTTTGCTCAGGGAGGCTCAGTTAACAGGACAGGTGCACATCTGTGTATAATTACACGGATTGTATCTATGCAAGGAAACACACTTTGTGCATGTTCATGTTTTACTAAAATATAGGGGAGAGGATTGTAACCTACTGTCATGTACCTGCTTACTCCCCCGAACAGACTCACCCACACTGGGTCTTACAGCACAGGGAGGAGAACAGTCTCCCTGCAACTGCTATTCTCCACCTCCCTGCAGGTTGTCAGTGAGTAGATGGGCAACGACAGGACTTAAGTTGATCCCTGGATGCACTGGCCAGCATAGCTGAGCCAATGTACAGGGGGAAGTAAGCTGCTGTAAGTATAGACCAGTAGCACAGATAGCTTTGCCCCTAGAGCAGGGGTAGGCGACCTATGGCAAGCTGATTTTCAGTGGCACTCACACTGCCCGGGTCCTGGCCACTGGTCTGGGAGGCTCTGCATTTTAATTTAATTTTAAATTAATTTTCTTAAACATTTTAAAAACCTTATTTACTTTACATACAATAATAGTTTGGTTATATAGTATAGACTTATAGAAAGAGAACTTCTAAAATAAAAAAAGAGAGACCTTCAGCACACGAAACCTTAAATTCAAGTGAATAAATGAAGACCGGCATGCCACTTCTGAAAGGTTGCCGACCTTTGCCCTAGAGCAAGGCAGGGGAGAGAACTGTGATTCTCAGTCCCCACCTGGGAAGGTGCAACTATACACTGCCCCTTACGTGGTAGAATTACACTCTACTCAGAATTATATAAAGCTTGTGAATTGCAGAAGAAATGATGGAGAGACCCTAAAGTTGTTAGTCTATATGTAGATTTTCTATAGTCCTTCTTTACTTCTATCCCAGATAGGGTGACCAGATGTCCCGATTTTATAGGGACAGTCCCGATATTTGGGGCTTTGTCTTATATAAGCGCCTGTTTACCACCACCACCACTCCGTCCCAATTTTGTACATTTTACTATCTGGTCACCCGAATCTAAGTTTTTAAAACAAAAAGAATTAAATAATCACAGCAGTCAAGCCAGCTAAGAAAAATGTACAGATCTCCTGCCCTCTAGTGATGTGATATGGGGATCTGGGCTTCATTAGGCTGCTAACAATTTAGCAGATAGCCACTGGCCATGCTCAGGAGGGATTTTTTTCGATAGTTTGTATCTTAAAAAATTCTTCCTGTAAAACATAGCAGAGACCCTTCTACGTGCAAGTTTCATGCAAAAACGAGTAACTTTTAATATCAGCATATTTTGAATGATTGATTGCAATAAAACACCATTTAAAATACTCAATTGTTTGGAATGTTTCTGTACTGCACTTTGCCACATGATTTCCATCTTGCTCTACAGTTCAGTACTGGATCATACAAGCTTTCCATAGAATTTAGGCTAAACATATCCAGAACATCCAGGTCCAGTCGATAGTCCATAAGTATTTTGTAATCTTCATTAACCAATCATACTGCATGCTTGATTTTTTCATATTTAGGTTATAATATCTGCATTCTTTATAATAATGAATTATTCCTTTTATTTCCATGGGTCTGATTACTCTCTCTTTTAATGATGGAAAATGTGGACAGAAGTGATGCTTTATTAGCCAGAAGCAAAAGTGAATACTTGATTTAAAGACTCTGTTGATGATGGCTCTGTTCCATTTACTAGCTGGAATGATGTGAGTTAATGGGGTGACTCTGAAGCCAATTCTAGTTAAAGAAGTTATTTATTATTATCATTATTATTTTAATTTTAAAAAATGTTCTTGATCTGGAGAAACGGACTAATTTCAATTAATGTATTGTTTAAGAAAAAAAAATGAGAGATATTGGTTATTGGCCTTTATAATATATCAAACTAATTGGGCTTGTAATGTAAAGAGCCAAGTTCTAAAATCTTCAAAATGAATTAGCAGTGCAATACAATGATCTGGTATATTGTATTAAAAGGTTACCATTCAGTGTGTGTATATTTAAAAATCTTGCACTGATTACAGTATCAATAGCTCTTGGGAGTGTGTTTGTCTAGTTAATTGTTTAAGCGTAATTTAAAAGAGGCTCTTTGTGTTATCGATTACATATAGCAAACCATGACTCATGGAGATCGTTGCTCCACTGTTAGTGCTAGAACAATCAGTCTAGCTAGAGATTACCAGACTGTAATTTATTATTACCAGGCTGCATACCGATTATTAGCACAGCAGGACGGATATGGTTATGCAAACCAGAATAATTTTATTTGGAAAGAAACTTTTTTGAGTAGGTGTCTGTGTGAATCCTATTATGGGTGTACGTTATCCTGATGCACATGAGATGTAGTTTTTTTCAGTAGCTGTGCCTGTGCCTTGTGATGTCTCATGCTCTCGCATGAGGGCATGAAGGATAGAGCGGCTTCAACCCTCCCTGAGTTTCCTTTTACTTCCCGTTGCACAAGATCAAAGTCAGTGAGTCTCCAACCTGCAACACTTCTTAGAGACTTTAATACCTTTCTTTTCAAGCCACTTTGTGAGGAAACCTTTAATTTCACACACACACACAAAGAAGAAAAATTATTGGTGAACCCTCCCCCTTCTCCCTCCGTGAGGTGGGGCGAGACACTTTATGCCAATCACTATTCTCATGGCAGACTCCAGATCTTCAGAGTTTGGACTCTGTCTCCCCTTCCTGGCATAATCAGTGTCTGTTCTGTCTTGGGAAGAGCCACCTTCCTGAAAGATACACAGTGTGCAAATCATTCTCCTTGAGGATTTGGAAGTCTACGAACACATGACTGAAGCTACACCTACTCAAGCAATTGATGGCCATCACTTCAGACTCACAAGAGACAATCACTAACAAAGAACATCCAGAAGGCTCATCGTCAGTGAGTTCTTCCATGAACAGACACCATACCCAGGGGCAAGGCCATCCTTATGGTCGTGCGGGATCCAGATAAATCAGCCTGTATGGGGCCCTCTTTAACATTTTTTATTCAGGTGAAATTTGGTTACAGTGAACTTCAGGGGCAGCTGCTGACAGCAGGATAAATATTGGTAGTGTCCAGCTGTATAATTACAATGCTGTTGTATTATATTGTAGTGCTTTTATAAAATTATAGCGAAGTTCATATAATTAAAAAAAAACTCACCGATCACGATCAGTGTCGTGCCACTTACGTTCTGAAATCCACCTTCCTGGACTTCCTTGCAGCAAACTCTCTTCCCGGGTACATATGGTCTCATTACCCTCAGTGGATTTTTTTGAAATGTCATTACACATCCACAACACTGGGAGCCCACGTCTCAGGAACTGTGTGGCTTTGGGAGGGCCTATATGTGACCTGGTATCGGGGGACCCAGGACCCTCCAGCGTGGAAGAGGGCTCTAAGATCTGTTTTCTCTGGGAACTGGTAGGGAAGGGGAGGTGGAAAAGCAGATGGATTGAGGGACTCCAGTCCTGGTGTGTGGTGGAGTGAGCAGAGTTGTGGGATCCCAGATCCTGGTACTGTGGGGAAGGCGACCCCAAGCTGGAGAGCTGAAAGGCAAGGAGAACCCTGAGGCAGGGGCATGATAAGGGTTGGCTTTGGCCAGGAGGTGGCATTGGAGGACCCCACCCAATGCTGGTGGATGGGGCAAAAGGGCAGTAGAAGGGGGAGCTGTCGGGCACTGGGGGTGGGGGCACCAGTGCTGGATGACAGGCGAGGGATGGTGGAGACTACTGGATGGCACTCACCTGTGCCAGGGCCAAGGGGGGGCCTCTGTGCTCTTAAAGGGTCCTGCGGGAAACAGGAAGGGTCCCTCCGAGGCAGAAGGGCAAGGTCAGCCTGCCCTGGCACTATTGGTTGGGGGGCGCTAGGATCCTGCAGCGGCAGGCTTTGCCGGGAGCCAGCAGAGTGGGCTGGGGCCAGGTCGCTTGCTGCTACTGCCACAGAGCCCGAGCCTAAGTAGCGTAGACAAGCCCTAAGTCATTTAAACAGTTGTCCCATCGATTTCCCATCTATTTCCAGCCATAGCCAGGCATTCTAAAGCTCAGGCTATCCCATAACACAGGATATTAAAATAGATAACAGAGTGCATCTCACTGTGTTACTAGTTGGCTGGTGTAACTCTTCCACCAAACATCAAAGCTAACTCCACCAGAACTTGAGCAATATCCGCCACCTGCTACAGGAATTTGTAAGGCAGGAATGTGGAATTACTCAGTGACATTAATCAAACACGATGTCTTGGATTTGGCTGGTAGGTCAGAGAGAAGAGTCCCTATCTGACTGACACAGCTGAAACTCTTCATCCCCATCACCCTAAGGGGATACTCCTTGCCAGCCACCTACAGTGGGATTGAAACTGACATGTACTCCAAGAAGAGAGAACAGTTACCTACCCTTTAGTAACTGCATGGTATTGTAATCAGTGTGGATCCCATGACCCACTTTCCACCCCCACTTTTCAGAGGCCTCAGCAGCACGGGCTTTGAATTGGGAGGGAATTGAGGGAGGGTCGCTACCATTCTGCCCCTTGTGCTCTTATTACGGAAGGCACAGTGTGCATGCATGCCCTGACGGACACTCCTACTAAAAAAAATCCAGTCTTGTGCACAGGAGGCACATGCACACTGGCAATGGGATCCAGTGTCGAGCCCAATATCTCGAAGACCCACAATTACTCTAGGGTAAAAATAATCAGTATTGATTATGTAAAGACCTTTGTTTCTCTCCAAGTTTACCAAGGCCATGACAAGGAAGGAGAAATAAAATAATGCAGATCTGTATATTTACTGTATGTGTGGATAAAGAACAAAAGGGAAGCTGGGAAGCTATTCATATTAGTAAATGAGGAGCTGTTGAGTCATGTTATTGTATGTGTAATTCATATTTAGCTGGGAATTGCTTCCTTGCAATAGAAAATAGAAATTACCTTTTGGTCAAAGACTGACTGTAGATACCATTATTGATTCAGATTCTCCTCCCATTTATAGGGCTGTTTCCTGTGCACATTTTTGAAAGCAAAGGAAATCTAGGCAGTGAATATGGTCTCTTGTAGGGTGAGCTTGTTTGCCTTTACCTGCCTAATATCTTGTATTTTGAGTGAGAGCATTTGTTGGCTCTGGGGACTGCCTACCAGTACTGACTGTAGTGTTGATTTACAACTCCAGATCAGCGTACTGTACAACTCGCTGGGCTGGGCTGGATATAATCCAGATTTCCCTCTAACACAAAGTCTGCCCTGAGGTCGCTTGCATCACTTGAGGGGGCGAAGCATCCATAACTTCAGCTCTTTGGGAGGCTCTCAGCCAGCCAGCATAGCCGCAAACTGAGTAATGCTGCATGGGGGCAAGAATATGACCAATGTGGCTGGGCTGCTGCTGTCTGGCTACATCTCTAAAATGCCATATTGCCAATCCCAAATGTTCCAAAATCATGAGATTAGCTTAAAACGTGACATATTACAAATAATAAATGTTGAGCTCTTTATAGGTGCATTCTGGTTTCAGAGATTTTTTTCAAGCTTCTCTCCACAACCACGAGGGCTAGAAATTAACTTTTTTCTCTTCTTTTAAATTAAAACTGATATTCTTAGGTGGTTATGTCACTGTTGTTAACAGAGAGTTCTGTAATTCTATCAATGTACTGCTTGTGTCACATCTGTTTTCATATGGAGTTCTACTTCTCCCTTCTGCAAGTCCTCTCCCAATGGAGCTAGCCTGCAGGACCTAAGTCTCCCAGGGCTGGGTTCCTCTAGCCCAGGGGTCGACAAGGGGTGTGCCGAGTCTTCATTTATTCACTGGAATTTAAGGTTTTGCGTGCCAATAATACATTTTAACGTTTTTAGAAGGCCCCTTTCTAGAAGTCTATAATATATAACTAAACTATTGTTGTATGTAAAGTAAATAAGGTTTTTAAAATGTGTAAGAAGCTTCATTTAAAATTAAATTAAAATGCAGAGCCCCCCAGACTGCTGTCCAGGACCCAGGCAGTGCGAGTGCCACTGAAAATCAGCTCACGTGCCGCCTTTGGCACCCGTGCCATAGGTTGCCTACCCCTGCTCTAGCCCCAGAACCAGATGAACACACACACACACACACACTCACACTCTCTCACTCTCACATACACACACACTCACTTACTCACTCACAGAGCAAGTCTGAGTGAGTCAAGATGACCCATTATATGTCCCTGGACTCAGTGGGCTGGGTCAAGCAGCACTTTCTAGCTGTCACCCTTATATTCCCCTAGGCTGAATAGGCTGGGCCAACCAGCACTTTCAAGCTGCCACCCTTATGTGCCAAAGATATTGCACCGGAATAGAATAAGCCTGAGCAGACTGGGTCAAACAGTGCTTCCAGGCTGCCACCCTTATATGTCACCAGTTCAGCCTGTCCCTACCCCTACTTGTCAGAATTGTACTGGTAGTAACCCACTTGACAAGCAAACCCTGCAGTATTTTGGGTGCTACAGGGATCTTTAGCTTAGGTAAAAGAAGAGTTGCTGCAGAGTAAATGGGGAAGCTAATAACACAAAAGAGTAAAATTCAGAGAGAGAGAGAGAGAGAGAAGCAACTAGCTTAACCATAAAAGTTATTTATTGGATAATAGTGATAAGTATACACGGAGAGCCTAAACCAACATAACAGTTACCTTATTAAAGGTTAATACCTGTGGTAAAAAGGAAAAGAGAGAGAGAGAGAGGGAGGGAGGGAAGCATCTCACCGC
Source organism: Dermatemys mawii (assembly GCA_007922305.1). NCBI lineage: Eukaryota > Metazoa > Chordata > Testudines > Dermatemydidae > Dermatemys > Dermatemys mawii. The sequence goes on along the minus strand of ML677371.1, from coordinate 7,811,278 downwards.
TGGGGTTTCCAGATGATAGTGGTAGTTGAAGGTTCTGAGTGCTGGAGACAGGTAGAGCCCCCAATACAGTCAATCAGGAGAAGATGAAATCCCAGTGGAACTGATGCAGAGTTTGGGTCTATGCATCAGAACATCTACTGGAGTGTGAGGAGGGGGTTTTATAGGGAAACTACAGTGGTTCAAGGGAGAATACTAGATTTGTTTATGGGTAAACTGATGATGACTCAAGGGTTTTCTTTAGGCTAGACAATAGGAGCTGATCACTCTTGGCTATGGGTGATATTCCTTCCGGGGAGCTCACAGTACAATTAGGCTGCATCAGCATTTTGGATATTAGTTAATAATTCATTACTAGAATTGGTCTGATAACTGCTGAACTGGGTGTGCGCAGGCATAGGTTCATTAACATCTGGAGCAGAGACTCCCCCATGATGAAGTGCTTCCCTGCTTTTCTGGTCCCAGAGTTCAGTGCTGTTCTCTGTTCTCCATTTGGTATGCTAATAGAGATGCTTCCCTGTCCCATCTTTGTTGAGGCTAGGGAAGTTGCCTTAATCTTGTCACCCTTGTCAGGAGAGGTCTAGGCGTATCTCCCACTGCCCTTCACTGCTCTCTTCGAGTCTTTTATCTGATCGGTTCTGGTTCAAGCAGAGGCTGGGGGTGGAGAGTGTCTTTCATGAATTAGGAAGGCTGGACACTGCACCCTGATTCCTCAAGAACATAGAGCTGACTGGTATCACTGTAGGTCAAGGGGTTTTAAGTAAAATACCATGAGACTTCTGATAAAATTGCAAAAATTGGCAACACTGAAGCTGCTCTTTCCAGGAGAACCCCAGGCAGGTTGATGGTCCAAACACTACCCTCTCCAGATGGGAATGGCCCACAGCTGCAGTTCCCACTGCTGCCTTGGAAGCGTGTGCACAGTGTCACAAACTCACTTGTATTCACATTAAATCGTGCCAAAATGGGTGAACTTAACTCTCAATCTCTAAACTGGAGTGAGTCTTTCCTACACAAGACTGTAAAGTCTTCAGCACCACACACAAGGCTAAGATACAGTGGGCCTGGTTTCTCCTTTCATTCGCCCCACTGTAACTCTACTGATTTCAAAGAGTGTTTCTTTTGACATACATTATTATTAGAGGAGAATCACGCCCTGTATGTATATGCTAGAAGGCTTATAAACAAAGAAAGCTACGTATGTTGTTTGCCTGTCATGTTGTCATAGTCTATTGAACAAAAACACTTTAATGTAGAAATGTGTGTTGATTCTCAGAAGTAATCAGACTTCTGTCTTTAACCATTAAAGACCTGATCCTGCCTCTGTTGAAGTTAATGCGAGTTTGCCATTGACTTCAATGGAAACATGATCATCATCCTTAAAACACACAGTTCCTTACACAAACACTATGGGAAAACTGAGATCCATCTGTAAATGGAAACCAGAGTTCTGTACATCACTGCAGTGTTACTCGACAGCCTCATTTCAGTCTTGCTTGTTTAAACATTGTTACTGTAAAAACTTTAAGACAAAAACATCCTGCTTACTGGGCTATCCTGTGAGAACCACAAACACATTACTGCACATCTTGAAATGCCATTATGCATCTCACTATGTACTTTAAGCAGAATATGTAGGGTTGTGGTATTTTCAAACATAGCTTTTGTTTTCTGGCTTCATATCTCCCTCCCCCTCAACTACAGTGTTCCCAAAAAGAACCACATTGGGGCTCCTTGAAGGCTTTTTATATGCTTTAATTGCTTGAAAGAACTCTAAATCTAAATAAGGCTGTCTGCTGCTGACAAAGAAAGGCTGCTTACTGTATTTTCCCAAAAAGATTTCTGCTCTGTTTTGTAGACAGATGACACTGGGAGGTTTTTGATTCCAAAGAGAAAACAAAATTTCACTTTACAAATCTCTTCAGTGTTGAGAATGCCATCCCCTTAATGTCTGAAATCATCTTTAGATTGCCATAACTTCCAGCAAACCATATTTATCAGAGTTGAAGAGTCAGCTTCAGTTTTACAAAACAATATTACTGTGATCAGCCTTTAAAGTTTTATGTAGCAGTCCTTTTGCACAGCACAATAATTGTGAAATGCAAATGCGAGTAAATAAAAGGTATTTTAACTGCCTTTATTCTTCATACAAAGATTCAGTGAAAGCACCCAAAAAAGAACAATAAATTGGTAAAATATTTAACAAGTCCCTTGCTCCTATCTGCGGTAGCCAACGTCTGTATCATTCAGAATTGCTAAAACATCAGAGAGGCAGTATGATTTCGTGGATAGGGCACTGGATTGGGAAACAAGTTACCTGGGCTCTGTTGCTGGTTCTGTCACAGGCCCACTGCATGATCATGTGCAAGGCAGTGTCTCTCCCTATACCTCAGTTTCACCATCTGTGACAGCGACATAAAAATATTTATCTCCTGTGTAAAGTAGTTTAAGTTCTGTAGATAAAAAGCACTATGTAAGAGATAAAAAATATTATTTAAAAAAGAAGAGAGCCAGTAGGCTAGTTAATTTTTCCACACAGGTTCATGCGAATGGTGAACTGTTTCCAGTATACTGCACTTTGCTGACACAATTTGTGATTATGAACTTCAGTATTTTAGAGTTTTACCCTTTTTATCCTGGACAAAAAATCTACTTCAATTTTTTTTTTCTTCTTTTCCTTTTCTTGTGGCAATAGGCAGTAGGGATGAGGGAAGAAGTAGAGAAACTAAGGGCTTGTCTGCACTGGCAAGTTTCTGAGCAGTAAAGCAGCTTTTTGCGCTGAAACTGCAGATGCGTACACACTGCCACGCCACTTTGTGCGCAGAAACGCCTCAGTTGCAGCTCTGGAAAAACAACAACCCCGATGAACATCATAAGGCTGTTTGCGCAGAGGTTCCAGCACTCTGTTGACACTGCAGACACTTGATTGCTTTTTGCTCTGTGATTGGCCTCCGGAGCTGAGCCACAATGTCTCAAAGGACCGCTCTTCTCATTGTTTTGAACTCGGCTGCCCTCAAGACGTGCACCCCTCGTCTTTCAAAGCACCATTTTTGATAGCTTTTGTGTGCTGTGCTGATCTCCTCCGGGACCCAAAGCAAACCATCAATGTGGAATGCTCCTGCTGTTGGACACAGAGGCAGGTGTCTGTGTGTGTGAGAGAGGGATATTGCTGTGCAGAGAGCCCAGGGAGGGAGGCTGGTGCTAATGTTGGGGTTTTCCCCTCTCACTGCCTTATGACTGGTTGCTTCCTGCCGCTGTTTGAACTTACAAGACAGCATGCTGGTACACTTTCTGTCCCCCAAAACACACTGTCTCTTTCCCCGCCTACACACACACACACACACTTTCTGTCCCTCAAAACACACTGTCTCTTTCCTCGCCTACACACACACACACTCACTCTCTCTTCTCCCTCCCCCACTTCAGTTGAAAAGCAACTGGCAATGTAGTAGGATGCCCCTGGAACAATGGGATTGGGAAACCTGCATCATGTGACGCTATGCCTGCCCCATGAGGCATTGCAAACGCTTCCCAAAGCACCCTGTGGCCAGTTGCACAGTGGGATGGCTACCACAATGCATTGCTGTCTCTACCGTTGCAAGAGCTGCTAATATGGATGTGCTCGAGCCTCACAAGGAGCACAGTGTGGACACGCAACAGCGATTTAATTCCAGCATGGTATAAGTTGAGGCACAGAAACTTGCCAGTGTAGAAATACCCTTAGAGCATGGATGCCAGGAGCTGTGTATTGAAATTCTTCTAAAATATGCCAAAGGTGGCCTTAACTCCTGTGAAAATAGTTACGTGATGGTCCAGTTATTTTATGTTTGTATTTGAGTGTGTCTGATATATAATTCTAACTGTAGGGATACCCTCAGGAAATCATGTATATTTATTTTACAGTACTTGAATATGAAATGAGGAATGAAATGACATCATTAACAATTATTGTATTAAATTGTAGGATTGTTTTCTTTTCCTGTGTATAACCTTAAGCAGCAGTCCAAAACTTACTAGAGTATATCATTAGACACAAATTAGACCAAAGTTATGTTCTGTTTGCTGGTTAGGCCTTTTTCATGATGAGGCACTGAGGCACCAGTGTAATGGTAACTGATCGGGATCTCATTGCCAAACAGAAGTGGAAAATAACTACTCTTTGAACCTAATTTTTCTCTGATGTTTGTGGCTACAACCTTTTGAAAGAAAATGGGGGTGGCCATTTAACATATTACATGCTTTGGTTGCAGAGGAAGGCAAAGACGATATTGTCCCCGCATTGTCTGATTTTTTTTTTGTTTGTGTGTTAGCCCATCTCCCTCCAGCTCCCATCTCTCTTAAATTTGTCTCCTAAGGAACTAAATTGTCAACTCTATTCTGTGTACCAGTAATGCAGCTGGGAGGCGAGCAGTCATTCCCTTTGTAGTGCTATTGCTAGCATATTCTCATAGGGTATGATATGCCTGATGCATATACTGGCACAGCTGTTGTGATGGAAATATATCAAATGATTACTGCAAATACATAGAATGCTCCACAGAGGCCATGTGGATAAATATTTTCTCATTTTGTACATACCCAAGGGAATTTATTCTCCCCGTTACTACAATTTCATTCTAAGTCCCTTCTAAACCAAACAATATATTTATACATTTAAAAAAACTGTTTTTAAAAAATACAGTAAAGTAAAAATTACTTACAAAAATCATAGTTTCGCTATATATTCCAGTTTTTTTATTATATAGCACTATAAAACAAATGCACTACAGGCTAACACTATAGCCATGTTTTCCTATTTATCTTTCCACTGTATTCATATTGAGTTCCATACAGCCAAAATCGAACACCCTTGCCACACCCCCTTTCCTGCCCCTGCCCCTTCTCTGGTGCTTTGACCCACGCACTCCAGCCCCCTCTATCCGTCGCCTGCTCTACCTCACCCTCACTCACTTTCACTGGGATGGGGCAGGAGGCTGGGGTGCAGGAGAGGGCTAGGGCTTCAGCTGGAAGTGCAGGTTCTGGCTGGGGCCATAAATGAGGGGTTTAGAGTGCAGGAGGGGACTCTGGGCTGGGGCAGAGAGTTGGGTGCAGGAGGGGATGAGGGCTGCATCTGGGGGTGCAGGCTCTGGGGTGGGGCTGGAGATGCAGGGTTCGGGATGCAGGAGGGGGCTTCGGGTTGGGAACAAGGGATTTGGAGTGTGGGAGCAGGCTCAGGGCTGGGGCTGGAATATGGGAGGGGTTCAGGCTCCAGATGGGGGCATAGTCCCTGGGATGTGGCCAGGGATGAGGGGCTTGGAGTTTGGAAGGGGGCTCCGGGCTCGGGCAGGCAATTCGGGATGTGGGATGGGCTCTGGGAGGGGACTCAGGGCTGGAGCAGAGGATCAGGGTGCAGGAGGGGGCGTGGGAGGGGATAAGGACGGGCGGTGGTGTGAGCTCTGGGAGGGAGTTAGGGTGCAGAAGATGGTTCCGACCTGGGGCAGGGGATTTGGGGTGCAGGATGGGGTGCAGTCTCCGGGAAGTGGATCAGGGCTGAAGCAGCAGGTTAGGGTACAGGAGGGGTGCGGGAAGGAGTTCAGGAGAGAGGCAGTGGTGCAGGCTCTGGAAGGGAGTTAGGGTGCAGGAGAGGGTTCTGATCTGGGGCAGGCAGTTTGGGGTGCAGGTTCCGGCCGGGCAGCAGTTAGCTCAGGTGGCTCCCTGTTGATGGCATAGCAGTGCTAAAACAGGCTCCCTGCCTGCCCTGGCTTTGCGCTGCTCCGGGAAGTGGCTGGCATGTCCAGCCACTAGGCAGAGGCATGGCCAGGCGGCCCTGCACAGTGCACATTGCCCACGCCCGCAGGCACTGCCACCGCAGCTCCCATTTGCCACAGCCCAGCCAATGGGGCTGCTGAGCTGGCGCTCGAGGCAAGGGTAGTGTGTGGAGCTTCCCTGATCACCCCTATGTCTCAGGGCCACAGGGACATGCAGTCCGCTTCCATGAGCTGCGCGGAGCCAGGGTAGGCAGGGAGCCTGCCTTAGCCCCACTGCACCACCGACTGGAGTTTTAACGGCCTGATCAGAGGTGCTGACTGGAGCCACCAGAGTGTCTTTTGGGCCGGGTGTTCTGGTCGAAAACCAGGCGCCTGGCAACCCTAGGCCAGTTATGCAGCTATACCCTCTACTTGTTTGTGGAATGCATTTTGCTTCATGAACAACATTTTGAACCTATTATGGAAATTTGGGCTGCCATTCAGTTTTCAAGAATGCTTACAAATAAACGACAATCCTGCTTTATGCTTCCATCAAAGATTTTATGCTGCCATCAAATACTATTTTGTACTAAGACCAGATGAATGAGTTTGCCTTGGAGTACACATTGCTTTACTGTGATAATGTAAGAGATGGTTGTGGGTTGCACATAGGGATGTATTACAACAGCTAAGGGAAAGCCAGTTGGTGGACAGTAGAAAAAACTCACAAGAATCTGAAGAACTGTACAGGGATTTCATGCCTTACCTAACACAGTAATTTACTTACTTGAGGCCTACCCCAAAAATCTTAAAATTAATTATTATGGAGAAAGATAAGGCTTCCAAAGTGACCTTTCCCAGGTGTTATAGGTTTCCTTTTTGACATTTCCAGCTAGGCCGATTGCTTGAGATTAGTTGCATGGTAATGAATGTACTTTCCTGGCTCTCCTTCCATGACAGATCAGACGGAGTAACAAAAGCCATTATTTTTTCAGAGGGAGTGACAGCAACAGGGATAGCTCTTTCCTGCCCTGTGTGGGGAAGACTCACTTGCCGTCTCCATTCTCCTGCCTCCTGAAGAAACCAGCACACAGACAAGAGTAGTGACAGGAGTGAGGAAGAAGTGGGAGGATAAGCAAGCCTGTATAGTGCTTTTGTGAATAATAAGACGAGGAATACTTGTGGCACCTTAGACACTAACAGCCACAAGTATTCCTCGTCTTATTTATGGATACAGACTAACACGGCTTCTAATCTTAAATTTGTGAATAATGTCTTCTAGACCATAGGAAATAACTTGAGAACATCAAAATAATTTCAGCTTTGACTGGTTCTTTACTTGAACCTGTTCTTTACACATGCCAGGTTTATGCATTATCTTGCTGTGTTACTTAGATTCCCCCCCCCCTTTTTTTCATCTCAATAAATATTGCCTAGCAGACACCTCAACGGTCTGAATGGACAAAAAGAGTTAGGCACCTAAGTCCCTGTTTTGACTTCATTGCAATGCACAAAACTCCTGCTGAAACCTGTAGGTGCCTAACCTTACTTTGAATCTAAGTTTTTGCAGTAAAAGTTCCATAGACGCTATTATTTCTGCATCTGGTTATGAGCACTGCTACCTCCCTCTGGATGCTCAGGCACCCATCTCACACCTAAGTCTCAGAGTGATTAACAAGCCGGGAGAAGATAGGTGTTTGGCTGTCTAAGCGCATGCAAAGCATCATGACATCTAACTCCTTTTGTGCATTCGGGCCTAGATGCTAAACTTATCAGATCCATGTCTCACAAATGAGTGTGAGATTTAACAACTTGGAAGCATACTCTGCATTTTTCAAAAAATGTAGATTGTGTCTATCATCATATGTTGGTAAAGTTACAAAAACTGCATTTGTTCATTACACCCTATACATTTTAAGAAAGTTGTGCCATGCAGATTTCATATGAAGTGATATTACATTTAAACCTTTAACTAGATTTATTAGGGTTTTTCTTTGCTAAGCACCTCAACGTCTGCTACATATTTATAGGTGAGGCTAGTAGCACAGCCTATTATTAAGGTTGCCCGAGACTTCTCATAATAAGATCCCATTTTCAGTTACTTTTAACTTTGCCAAACTTCAAGCATTTGGGCTGAAATTTTCCATGCTGGGTATCTGCTTCAGGCTGAATTTTTTGGAAATGTTCAGTCAGATTGGTTCCACCATTTCAGAGAATGAAGCTAGCGTTGTTTTGCCATTAATAAAAATATCTTGCCAACTTTTTCTGAGATGCTCTAATGCTCCCATGCTTTAGAGCAGGGACTTGAAATTTGGCAGGAGGTAGCCTTTGTGTCTCAGATGTGCCAATGGCTGTTCCTTTGAAAATCTGTCCACATTTGGTCAAATTTTAAGCCACTGAAAAATCTCAGTTTCCACATGCCATTGCTCAGTAGAGATGCTTTTGTTTACCAGCTAACATGTCTGAAGATTGTATCATTACCGTGCATACCTTGGTCTTTGGCAGCACCTAGTGTGACCAAACATTGCTCTTGCTATCCCCGGAGAACAACTGAGCATGTCCCAGAACAGGGCTTACAGAGGTGCAACCAAACTTTGCTTCTGTTGCTCCTTCATGCTGAGATAGGGCTGAGTACCAAAACTGACAACATGGAACATGTGTCTTCTGTACTCTCAGTGATCCCCATGCTGGTGTGCAGAAAGCATAAAGGAGGGACATGTTTGACTTGAATGTATAGGGGACAAAAGCTAGACCAGGGTGGAGGGAAAGGAGTAGATTGGGACAAGGACTTTATCAGACTGGGACTGGAGTGAGGGAGAAGATAGATACTGGGGCTGGGAGCTGGGCAGCAGGGAGAATGATACTGGAAGTAAATGGGGTAAAGAGAGGCTTGTAAGTGAGTTGGTGGTGGGGAATACTGGAGAAGGCAGACAGTGACTGACTGGCCAAGATGACTGGGACAGTGAACCGATGAGGGAGAGGGAATGGGACACATCTCTGAAAACAAGCTTGAGTGCAGACGGAGAACTGAGACTGGCTGGGCCCAGAGATTTGGACAAAGAGCTAGGGAGGGAGAATACTATTAAAGGGGGAGGTGGAGGGGAAGGGAGATTGGATGAGGAGCCTTGAGAGAAAGATTGGGACAGGGAGCCAGGGCAAAATACTATTAACCTATCCAAAGTTATGGAGAGAAGAGAAAAATCTCCTAAATGTGACACTGTTGAAAGCTTTAAGAATTCTTGTAAGATGAGATTCATGTTCATGGTAATTCTTGATATAAATGTGGATGTTTAAAAAATGGAAAAGAATAATAAAGGGATTAGAGGAGTATTATGGTTAATTTGGAAGGAATTTTTGCTCATTATCTGAGGTGATTTTGAGTAAAGTGGCAGAAAATCATTTTTATTAAGAATATTCTGGAAAAGTGCAGTCTCCCTACTTGAAAGGGCTTTCTAATGACGTCTCTTTTTTTACACTTTTTTCTCAATGAGAAAGTCCATTTCTAGTAGGAGACGTGAACTGGTGATACCAGTACATTCTTTTCTCAGAAATTACTAATGAGGCCATATAACCATAAATTCCACATGGCAAAAGACAGTTCTGAAACAAAACAAAACAAAAAACAGTCTATTTAATAAATGTATTAATTTGCCTTCTGGTGCTGAATTTGGCTTTATGTAGCCAGTACTTGGAGAATAGTCTCTTTCATTAATTTGTCCTAAACAAGCATGATATCAGCAGATGAAAGTGAATTCCTTGTTGACACATGGATTACTGCAGGTGTAGGGTGGAGTCTGTGTGAAATGTTAGAAACAAGCACAGCATGTTGTACAGTAATAAAAACTGGAAAGTCTATATATATCAGGAATGTGGGGTTCAGTTGTGCTTTCTCTTAGACTATCATTGTGGTTTAGGGAAATTGTATAAGCCAAGAAAAGGACATAATCACTTAAAAATGTTATTTATCTTATGAGAGCTCAATAGATCATTAATGACAGATACTTTTCTTTAACATCACTGTATATTGGAATGCATCCCTGAATGTATAGAGCTGATCATCTTCATTCAATCAAGCTTATTTTCCCTGCCCCTCATTAAGGCCATGGTTACACTGGCACTTTATAGCGCTATAAAGCCCCCATGAGCGCTATAACCTACTCTCCGTCCACACTGGCAAGGCACTAATAGCGCTATAACCGCGGAGTTATAGCGCTATTATTAATCCACCTCCTCATGGGGAATAAGGGCTGTAGCGCACCTGCTGTAGCGCTACAGGAAGAATGTGGACACCCACTGCGTATTAATTGGCCTCCAGCCTGTCCCATAATTCCCGTTCGAGCCACTCTGGTCATCACTTGCAAACTCTTTTGTCTGTCCTCAGGTGACCACACGTCAGACCCGCCCTTTAAAGTTCCAGGGAAATTTGAAAATCCCCTTCCTGTTTGCTTCAGCCAAGCATGGCGTGCTCTCAGGGAATCCTTGCAGGTGATCATTCTCATTGATCTGATTGATTGTGTGGCGTGGTCTCAGGGAATCGTTGCAGGTGATCATTCTGATTGATCATCATGACTCCACGTGCCATGCCTCCTCGCAATAGGCGATCCCCAGCATGGAGCAATAGTGAGGTGCTGGACCTCATCAGCTGCTGGGGGGAAGAGGCTGTTCAGTCTCAGCTGCGGTCTAGCCGCAGGAATTTTGACACCTATGGGCAGATATCACGGGCCTTGGCAGAAAGAGGCCATGAGCGGGACACTCTGCAGTGCCGTGTTAAGGTAAAGGAGCTTAGGAATGCGTATCGCAAAGCCCGCGAGGCAAACGGCCGCTCAGGGGCAGCCCCGGTGACTTTCAGATTTTATAAGGAGCTGCACGCGATACTTGGTGGTGATCCCACGGTCACTCCATCGACCACCACGGACACTTCCCAGCCCACCAGTGAAGGGGGGGGTGAGGAGGAGGACGAAGAGCAGGAGGATGAAGAAGAGGAGGAGGATGAGGACGAGGCGGCAGCGATCCAGGGCACGAAGGAGTCCCTGGACGCATGCAGCCAGGAGCTCTTCTCAACCCAGGAGGGCAGCCAGCCACAGCGTCCGGCGGTTGCAGGGGCCAGCTCAGCAGCGGATTGCGGAGGTAAAGCTGCTTTTCTATGGGGAAGGCTGGCAGCTTGGGGTGGAAAGGGATGAGGGGGGCATTCCACCTGGAGCTCTGTTCAAGCCAGGAGGAGGGCAGGGGGGCATGCAGCCAGGAGCTCTCCTCTAAAGCCAGGAGGAGGGCGGCCAGCCACAGCGTCCGGCGGTTGCAGGGGCCAGCTCAGCAGTGCATTGCGGAGGTAAAGCTGCTTTTCTATGGGGAAGGCAGGCAGCTTGGAGTGGAAGGGGATGCTTGCATGCTTGCCTACATGTGGAATAGTGCATTGATGTAGTCTATCACCTCGCGGTAGTCATCATCAGTAATCTCTTCAAAGGTCTCAATAAGAGCACTTGCAATGCGCCTGCGCAGGTTTCCCCGGAGAGCCAGCGTGGTCCCCGTCCCGGTCACGGTCACTAGTCCCTGCCACTGTTCTACAATGGGTGGGGGGAGCATTGCTGCACATAGGCACGCTGCATATGGCCCTGGGCGGAAGCCGCATCTTAATAAAATCCCTTCCCTTTGCTCCTCAGTGACTTGAAGCAACGAGATATCTTCCAGGACAAACACCTACGGAGAATGTTGGAACAGTGTTCAGAGTAGGGCTCCTTCCACTTACCGGCACTCCACCCGCCCCCCACCACAGCTTTTCAGGGCAGGGAAGAAATCCTTCCCCCTGCCTGCTGCTCACACTGTGGCTCCTGCAATGTACCGGCACTCCCCACCCCCTCCCCCGCCACAGCTTTTCAGGGCAGGGAAAAAATCCTTCCCCCTGCCTGCTGCTCACACTGTGGCTCCTGCCACTTACCGGCACTCCCCACCCCCTCCCCCGCCACAACTTTTCAGGGCAGGGAAAAAATCATTTCCCTTGCCTCTGGAGTCCACTCACCATGGCAGGGGCTCCGTTGCTGTATCTGTGCTGTCTGCGGGACAGGCAAACGGGGAATGCGGGGGAATGATAGGCATGTCTGCTCTTTACAAGGGAACCACTATGCAATGTATCTTTTTATTTTAGAAGGGTCGTCCTTCACCCCTTCACCATCGCTCTTTATCAACAGCTGAGAGGCTCAGGCGACTGAGGAAGCAGCCACGAAGGAGCAAAGAGGATCTTGTACAGCAAGTAATGCAACAGGCTGTAACGGAGAATCGAGTTGCACAGAGGTGGAGGGAGAATGAGAGCAAGTTGAGGGAGAAGGCGCGGAAGGAGAACGCGATTCACCGCCGGAAAAGCACCGACAAGCTGCTCTCATTACTGCAGCTTCAATTGCAGACTATGCAGCGGCTTGTCACCCTTCAGGAGGAGAAGCTCCGCACCCACCACCCCAATTATCATTTGCCCCAACTCCCTTTCCCTTCTTTGCCTCTGTACCCTCCAGGCCACTATCATCAGCCAAATGGTTATCACCATCCACAGCTGCCTCCAACCCCTCTGTCTTCACCGAACAACCCCCAGACCCCAGACCATTATCCACTGCAGTCTCCCCCTAATAACATGCCTTACTGCCCTCCACAAATGGGGTTCGGGGGACATGGCCACTGTGAGGGCACTGGAGACTCAGAGACCCGGACATACTCCGATCTCTGACTGACCCCACGACACCCCCATTGCACCTCCCCTGCCTTCCCCCTCACATGCATCACAATATTTTCTTTCAGCAACCGAAGTACCTGTTCAATAAATGAATTGTCTTCTTAATAAATGGGTTTCTTTATTAAGTGTACATACATTATTACAGGCTACAGAAAAGCAAATGCCTGTTCCTGTTAATAGAATGCTCCCTCCCTCCCTCCCTCCATCTGCACCTCACTTTAGAACTGGCTTTCAGCCTCAAAATGCTCCCTCAAGGCTTCCCTGATCCTAACAGCCTCGCGCTCGTCCCCTCCATGAACCCTGCTCTCTGGCTGGGCATATGTGGCCTCCAGGCGTTGAACCTCAGAGGACCATGCCTGAGTGAAGCCTTCGCCCTTCCGCTCACAAAGATTATGTAGGGCACAGCATGCGGAAATAACCGCGGAGATACTACCCTCGGCCAAGTCTAGCCTCCCATAAAGACAGCGCCAGCGCGCCTTGAGACACCCAAAAGCACACTCCACAGTCATTCGACAACGGCTAAGCCTGTAGTTGAACCTTTCCTGACTGCTGTCCAGGCTCCCTGTGTACGGTTTCATGAGCCAGGGCATTAAAGGGTAAGCAGGGTCACCAAGAATCACTATGGGCATTTCCACTTCCCCCACGGGGATCCTCTGGTCTGGGAAAAAAGTCCCGGCTTGCAGCTTCATGAACAGGCTGGTGTTGTGGAAGATGCGTGCGTCATGCACCTTTCCAGACCAGCCAGCGTTAATGTCAGTAAAACGCCCCCGGTGATCCACAAGTGCCTGGAGAACCATGGAGAAGTACCCCTTTCGGTTAACGTACTCCTCAGCTAGGTGGGCGGGCGCCAGAATGGGTATATGGGTCCCATCTATCGCCCCTCCACAGTTAGGGAAACCCATTTCTTCAAAGCCAGCCACGATGTCATGCACGTTATCCAGAATCACGATTTTTTGTAGCAGGATGCGATTAATGGCCCTGCACACTTGCATCAGCACAACTCCAACGGTCGACTTTCCAACCCCAAACTGGTTGGCCACCGATCGGTAGCTGTCTGGTGTAGCCAGCTTCCAGATCGCGATAGCCACCCGCTTCTCCACCGGGAGGGCAGCTCTCAGTCTGGTGTCCTTGCGCCGCAGGGCAGGGGCGAGTTCAGCACACAGTCCCATGAAAGTGGCTTTTCTCATTCGAAAGTTTTGCAGCCATTGCTCGTCGTCCCAGACTTGCATGACGATGCGATCCCACCACTCTGTGCTCGTTTCCCGTGCCCAGAAGCGGCGTTCAACAGCCGTGAGCATGTCCGTTAATGAGACAAGAAGCTTTGTGTCGAATGCATTCACCGCTTCGATCTCGTCTTCAGAATCATCACTGTCATCCTGCATGTCAAGGAATAACTCCACTGCACACAGAGATGTGCTGGCGACAGTCGTCAGCATGTCCCTCAGCAGTTCTGGATTCATTGCAGCACTCGACAATGGAAGACGGAGCGCGCCTTGCTGAAACCCTTGAAAGATGGCGCCGGAGGTGGAAGGAAACACAGGGATTGCTGGGATATGCCAAAAAGCATCATGGGTAGTTCAAACAGGATATAGAATGCCCCGCAAGTGACGCCCCCCCTACCACAAGCCATTGCGCCAGATCAGGAAGAGGTGTACTGTGGGATACATGCCCTAATGCGCTGCTCTTAATGCCGTATTAAGTGCCGCAAATGTGGCCATGCTATAGCGCTGGAGCATCTCAGTGTGAACATACAATAGCGCTATTATTATTGCTGTGTAAGGCGAGCGCTATAAGCAATAGCGCTATAATTTTGTAAGTGTAACCGTACCCTTGGTCACCATTCATGGAGACAACAAATTTGGTTCACTAAAAGATTACCTTACTTCCCTGCCTTTTGTTTGGTTTTGAAGTTTTAGGATGTAACTGTAATGTGCTAACAAATGAGTATTTAAGCAGCACTGCTTGAGGCCAGGGGGCATACAAGCTTATTCCCATTGCTCTGCTGATAAAAGCTGAATCCAAAACCCATTGAACTCTTTCCATCTTTCTTCTACATTCTGTTTCTGAGTTCCATATGAGCTGGGCATAAGACTACCAAAGTGCTGCTCAATGAGAAAAAATTGAAGTGGGTTGGTATACTGATGGTTGGGAAAGGAAGCTTTGTATTAGAATGTTTCACTACATTTATCTTGACAATGAGTGTGCAGTAGATTGGCTTCAGAGTGGCAACCCACTCTACCAGGCAGTGTGCAATTTAAAAACATTACTCTGCCAAGCAAACATCTTCACCTCAGTTTTTAATGATATTTCAAATATTACTAAACCTGAAAAAATGTAATAAAAAAATTTACTTCTATTTATGTTGTTTTTTTACTTGTTGCATTGCTCTCAGGTGAGACGATGAAAGCAGATACCAGGGTTTTTTTTGTTTCTCTTCATGGCGCCTTTCTGGAACTTTCTGGATCACATGAAGTAACACCAGCTATAATATTTTCACTGCAAATACTGTGGAGTAATATTACAATTAATACTGTTTTTAAGAGGATTTTAGTGTTTCCTGAAAATATTTTGATTTTTTAAATTTTTGATTTTGTAAAGTTGTTTTTACTAACAATTACCCTCTTTTTTTAAAAAAAAATGCTGAATAGTAAAGGTGAGAAATGGTGAAAATTAATGTATTCTCCTTCCTACAGAGCAAAAATATATCTAAAGAAGTGCACTCTCTGTCTCGCTCTCTCTTTTAAATGTAGACCTCCAATATATTCCCCAAACGCTCATTATATAATTAGCCAAGATGAACAAATTATTTTATTGTACTGGTAGGCTAGACAAGGTCTACCTAACTACTAGTACTTTTACAAGTGCTGGTCCATATGTATATTCCACGCATGTGTACGCCTGTGCGCCATGCGCCTCAGTCCAGAAATTTTTCCAAGCAATGTCTCTGACCTGCACATGTGCAGTATCTCCGCTCATGCTCCCTGACTGAGGGTGTCAGGGGCAATGCGAGTTGACACCAATGCTTCTTAATTTTGTCCCACAAAACTCTCAGTGGGAAAATTATGTGAGATACCAACAACACAGCTACCATTTTCATTGTTTACCTCTTCTTCATCCATCTCTTATTGTGTTGCTTTTCTCTCACACACATGCACACACAGACACACAACTTTTTTTCCACGATCTGTATTCACCAAAAGAAGTTCAGTACTTTAAGCAGAGAAGCTTAAGCTTTCTTTGTTTAAGCTTTTTTTGTTCCGTGTCATTAGTTTCCTTCTGCATCATATTCCGTGTGTAATTGAGTCATGTGCCGGATCCAACAATCCATTTATGCAGGTGACATGAGTAGTTCCATTGAAGTCAATGAGACTGCTCACATGATTTAGTGCTTTGCTTGATCAGTATTTAATTGGTGCTAACATCAGTTGCCCTTCTCATGTCCATCACCTAAGGATCCAACATCCTTTGGAGAAATTCTCAGTGTTTTCTATTGCAAATGAGTGTTGGGCAGTTCCACGTAGTCACCCCCATTCATCTTCTCTTTTTTTGTTCTCAGGGAATCCTGTTCTTTGTTTAGGAGAAATGTAAATATTTAAATTCTTCAGAACATGTGTCTTTGTATTTAAAAACAGTGACACAGAATCCAGCATTTGTTCTCTCAGCAAATGTCCAAGTTATATCCTGGAAGATTTACTTTTTGTCCTAACAAGATAATGTAGCTGAGGATAAACAATTGTTCAATGTCTTAGATACTTCTTCCCTGCTCCGTTAAACAGCCCAGCTGTGCTACCTCTGCTTATATTTTCTTTACTTTACATAGATTGCAAGAGCCAATGACCTCACGATGGACTTCATTTTGCTACTTAATATTGAAATACTTGATTACAATCAATTAATTGGCTATTTTCATACAGTAGCAGGAGTTTTGTTTAATGTAATGTCTCAGAATTTCTATGCCCAGATGCAGATGCTCACAGAGACTGCCAATCCAGGAGAGCTGTCATGCTTGTTATAACTGGATTTTG
The DNA here is from genome assembly GCA_007922305.1 of Dermatemys mawii. NCBI lineage: Eukaryota > Metazoa > Chordata > Testudines > Dermatemydidae > Dermatemys > Dermatemys mawii. The sequence continues at coordinate 7,794,815 of ML677371.1, read as the reverse complement.
ATAGCCTATTTTTCAAAACACATATCTGTCTTCCCTGATGATTTTCAAGCTCAGTACTGTGTTACATCTCAGGCGAAAGGCTTAGCTTGCTGATATTTTGAGGAGAAATTGGAATTCCAAACCGATGTGTTGTACATAATTGACAGTGATTGATAAAAAACAGCTAGCACCTGGAGGTCCTTTCTTTCTGCTGCATAAACAGGTTTGTAAGGAGTTCAAGAAAGAGAGCTGTTAAAATTATTTTTCCCTCTTGTAATTTGGATTGACGCATCATTTTCATGTCTTTGTACCTTCAAAGTCAGGATTAGTGGGGTTTACCCAGAAAGACGATTTACATTCATGGTGATTAGTGGGGAGTGGAATGCCTTGAAATCCATCCCATCCAACACATAACTGGACTGAGTACTCAGCCAGTTGCCAGTTAAGATCACCAACACAATTCTGGTGTCTTCACTCCTGAAATATGTTACTTTGGCTGGTTGATTGTTTCACCATTATGCATCGCTGAGTGAAACTCATTGCCTATTGACATTGGGAGTATCACTATCAATCTCTCGTTTAATTCTGCATTTAAGACATGTTTTCTTTACTCGTCTCTATCCAAGGTAGATTTGATTTAAATCATTTAAATCACTAGTCGGGAAGACTCGATTTAATCATGGTTCTCTACATAAAAGTCCATTCTTGTTGGCTGTTATAACCTTATTACATATTCTTCACAACTCTGAGATAGATGTAGGTTTCGTTTTTAGAAGGTACACACTATACATTTTTAAAGTGATTTATTTTGAAAACTTTTCAGATGAGTTTTATGGCTATATCAGAAAATAAATGATTGTTTGGGTATATCATTTACCAAAGGTAATTGAAGCAGGTATTTAAGAAGTTGTTGGAAGGTGTACTATTTCCAATGCAACAGTTTAACCATTAATATTTGGAGGATTTTCTTGCCATGCTGTATTAAGAGAAGATCACCAGACAGACATTTAAATTGTTTTATTTAACTAAAACAACAATGTTAAGTATTCTGGATTGTTTTTCTTCAAAAGCAAACATATAATATTTCAACAATATATCCGTCTATTTTCACATTTATCTCTAGACTTTTTCTCCTTGTCCAGATCTTTTCCACCTTCAAGAATCTTCTATTCCTTGAACTATTTGAAACTTTGTACTTTTAGTGAGAGGTAAGGGATTGACTCTGGGTACACAAATTTGCAAAGGGACAGTAGAGTTGAGTTCTGTTACTTCTCACGTCTATCTATCTATCTACCTATCATCCATTTATTTATATATTTATTTATTTACTTACTTACTTAAAAACATTTTTGCTGTTAACAAGAATGTTACCTCTGGAGACACAAATCCGCAGTTTGAGAACTGCAAAACTAAACATCCCTGATGGTATCTTCTACACTGAGCACTGATTCCCGTTGGGTAGATAGAAAGATTAACCCAGGGGTTAGCAACCTTTCAGAAGTGGTGTGCCGAGTCTTCATTTATTCACCCGAATTTAAGGTTTCGTGTGCCAGTAATACATTTTCACGTTTTTAGAAGGTCTCTTTCTACAAATCTGTAATATATAACTAAATGATTGTTGTATGTTAAGTAAATAAGGTTTTTAAAATGTTTAAGAAGCTTCATTTAAAAGTAAATTAAAATGCAGAGCTTCCCAGACCGATGACCGGACAGTGCAAGTGCCACTGAAAATCAGCTCACGTGCCGCCTTTGGTACCCATACCATAGGTTGCCTACCCCTGGATTAACCTATATAATCTATACAGAAGCCTGTGGAACCTAATAGGATTGAGTTACTAATCCATGAACTATTGGAACTCATTTACAAAACTTTTCCTAAACATTACAGGAAAGTATTGTCTCATACTATAGAATTAGAATTTATAATCCCTGGTCCACAATGAGATATCTTTGAGCTATAATGTATCTTAATTAAAATAACCTTTAGATTGTTTTTCCCTCAAAAAGAATTTTATCAAAAAAATCCAATTCAAATAAAAAAGATCTGATTTTTTTTATTCTTTTTAAAAAAATAATTGATTTTTATCCACCTTGTTTTTATCTGAGTTTAATAAATGGATTATTTAATTTTACCGTTGTTATTATAAAGCATTTCGAGATTATTCAGAATGATAAATCCACCATAAAAAGTTAAAACTGTTATTAAAAGCTGAATCTCTTGCTAACAGTGCAGACTCAAAGTTTGTTTGAGTTATTATAGGAAAGTGGGACAGAATACCAGTCCCTAAAACACAGTGTAACTGCAGCTGCACTAGTTAATAACCCTGTCTTTGATTGCAGCATCAGAAGGTAACCCAGCTTGAAAAAGAGCTGCAGGGTATGTGAGGGTACAGGACAACAACATAGCAGTGACAGCTATGTTGTCATTTTGCAGATCACTTCACAAGGGTGACATCCTCTCATGAGCCCACCTCCCATCCAAAATGTCCTATTCCTTGGTTCCTCGAATCCTTGTTCTGCAGACTACCAGGAGAGTTTTCATGGACAATAGTTTTAAAACCCTCTTCTTACACAATTAAGCCATGTATAAATTACACACAAACTACATCAGAAGAACAATTTTAAGATTGAAAAATCAAGCACTCCAAAATCAGGAAATCCCAGAATTAATGTTGCCTATGCAACCTTAATTCAGCCCCCTCGTGCAAGAATTAATTAAAAGATATTTGTGTGCCAGTTCCTGCATGCAGTTTCTCTAGCCACAGTCAGCACCCTGGTTCCCAGGGTTGTGAGGTATCTTGTCACCAACTGCCTTTAGCGTAAGGAAGTCTCGTGTGTGCCTGCTTTGGATAACCTCTCTAAAACTGCCAGCCTCTGACAACACAAGCAATGCCTTCCAGGCCTCTGCAGGCCTCGTTCTCTCAGTACAGGAGAGTAATAGTAACATCAGCCTTGGAGTCCTCTGAGCATCCCTCGGGAGTGCTCATCCCCTGTTTGACTAAACAGTCACAGAACTCTGATTTGCTGCTCCCAAAGGAATAGGATACAAGATGCAAGTCAGATTCTACTTAACACAGAGTTTGAATGGCCACAGGACTGGCTCTGAGCAATCATATGGTAATTTTAAGTCCCCAAAAAACACATTCTATTCTATTCTGTTTTATACAGATCCTTATACCGCACTTATCTCTGTGGTATCTTGGTGTCTTTCAGTAGTGTAATAAGCAATGTAACTAACATGTGACTTTTATTCTCTCCTTTTCTCCCCAGGGCGGGAAATGTGAGCAGTGGACTGTTTGGTTTGGGATTTTTTTGTTTTACATACATTTAAAATGCATATGCACACACATACTGCTGTATATTTATGTCAGAGAAGGCAAGGTTAAAGAAATGCACCTTGCACTTAGAGTGGGAAGTAGTGAGGTTTGTAATGGTCCTGGGGGAGTTCCACAGTTTTTGGCCAGCCTCTGAGAAATTTGTGTCTCCTGCAGTTTTAGGGCTATATTTCAAAGGGCCTCTGAAAATATAACAGCAGATTATATAAATTCCACAGCTCTTTGCCATGTTGTTTTCAGGTGTCCTCATTTTCTCTTGCCTTCAGGTGTCCATCTTGTTGCTACTCTGGTGATGGAATGAGTTTCCATCCAAAGCACATGACCAATCCATCCCCCACGCCTCCTGGCAATGATGGTGCTCAGATCCTCTTGGCTGCACTATGTCAATTCGAGATTTTTCTGGGCCAAATATACAGAGGATTTTTCTGAGGCAGGTTGTATCAAATGAAGACAGTTTGGACAGGTCATACTTTCTCATTCCCTAGCATTCTGCACTATAAAATAGTGTGGAAAGGACACAGCTCTGATAAATCTTGAGTTTGGTTTTGGTGTTGTATTTTGATGATTTCCACACTGTATTTAAGCTCCTGAAGGTGTTCCTGGCTTTATTGATTTTGTTCCAGATGTCCTGGCTTGTTCCACCATCCTGGCTGATGGTGCTGCCCAAGTATGCGAATGTTTCAACATTGGTGAGAACATAATCCTCTATCCATACTGGTCATGGTGAGGCAATATTAAAGGTCATGATATCTGTCTTATTGAGGTTGATTTTCAGTCCAGTTTTCTGACTGAATGGATTGAGTTTAGTTGTTTTTTCTTGTATATGGTATTGGGTAGGTGACAGTAGGATGACATTATCTGCAAAGTCCAGGTCTTCAGGGAATGAGAAGAGTGCCCATTTAATGCCTCTTGGCACATCTTCTAATGTACACTGCATTACCCAGTCAATGGCAATGTTGAAGAGGATTAGAGACATGACACACCCCTGATGTATTCCTGTTTTGACTTCAAACCTGAGCTCACTGTGATCAACACTGCATGTAAAGTTGAAACAGAAGATTTTAATGATGTCAATTATATGGAAAGGAATTCCATATGCCAACAGAATGCACCATAGGCTGGTCCTGTGAATACTGTCAAAAGCCTTCTCAAAGCCTTCTCAAAGTCTATGACTATCAAAAGCTTTCTCAAAGTCTATGAGGTTCTCAAAGTCTAAGTCTGTGACATTTATGCGGAGTTGCCATTGCCATTCTAAGCACTGTTCTGTTATGTTTCACAGAGTGAAGATCTGGTTTGTGCATCCACACCCTTTCTGAAAACCAGCTTGCTCTTTTTGAGAATGCCATCAGTTGCCTCTGATATACACGGGACTATGATCTTACACAATACTTTGCTTGGCACAGATAACAATGCGATACCACGCCACTTATTACAATCACTGAGAGTTTGTTTCTTTGGTATCTTCACTATAACACCATTGGCCATTCATTTGGCACTTTTTCCCTTTCCCAGACTGATGTAAATAAAGGAGCCAGGATAGATGCTGCTAAAACAGGATTTACCTTGAACAATTCTGCATTCAAGTAATCCTTTCCAGGAGCTTTCCCATTTTTTAAGGCTGTGATGGTGTCTGTGTTCATATTAAGATCTTCTTCTGCCTCCTGAATGTTTGCTTCCTCTTTAGGTGGCTCCCTGTTCAGCAATTCCTTGAAATGCCCTGTCCAGCGTATTTCTTGTTCTTTTTGGTTGTTAGTAGATGGCCTTGTTTGCTCCTGAGGAGAGTTTTTATTGATGTCTGCTGTTCACATTATTTTGTAGATGGTTCCTTGTTCGCCATGAGCAGCTGCATTCTCCTATTTTGTTGCCAGATTATCAATATAATGACGTTTGTCTGCTCTCACAAAGAGTTTGACCTTCCGATGTGCCTTGCTATATTGCTCATGGTATTTTCATTTAGCTTCTTGGATTTTGTCTCTAAAACGTTTTTCTTCAAGGCTCATTTGGTTTTTATGTCATTCCATGCTCTGGGTGAAATCCACTCCTTCCTTCTCTTCTGCCTGTAGCCTAGACCTGATCATGGTATGGTCTATCTGGCTCTTATCTCAGTCATTTGGAGAACACCATATTAGCTTGTGAATTTCACCATGTTCAAATAGGGTTCTGCTGATGACTAGGTCATTCATATTAGATAAATCAACAGGCCTTCTCCATTTTCATTCATAGTGCCACACCCACGTATTCCCATTGCTCTGTCATTGCAAGAGGGCTTCAAAAGCTTGATACCTTGACACCTTGTTTTCAGCCTCAGTTCTGTTCCAAGTCTAGAATTGGCAGCCTATTAACCTTCACTTTCTTACCATAATCAGCACTGAAAAAAACATTTCTTTGACAGTGGTCCCTGGGGAATGCTGGGGACTAAGGTTATTGTTAAAGACAGATAATTAGGTGGAACAGAATAATAACAACATGGACCTGAAGGTCTCTGTTTTGTGCCAGGAATGTCAGAATTATAACTCACTTTTCAGAATTTCCTGTGGGCTTTTATTGCTGACAAAAACTGTGCTGTTTTAGAACACAATGTTTAGAGTGAGGTTCTAACAGATTGAAATAGTCTCACAATAGAAATACACTATTTTTAAAAGTAAAATAATGTCAAAAGTGGCTTAGCACAGGCACAGTTTAGCTGTTCAGTAAAGGACAGTTGTTTTATTCTTCATGAACTTGACTTTTCTTTTTAAATAATATGTATTTTTAATGGCAAGTTATGGCATGTTGTTGCAGTACCCACGCTATTATAATCACAGTGAGCAATGTAAATCTTAATGCCTGACTGTGCAGCACAAAGATGAATTGATTGGGCTGAAGAATAGCATGTTCAGTCGCCTGTTTTGTTTGGCATCATGCGAGTTGACCTCTGGAAAACAGCTACATTTGAACCAGTAGTCAGGTGAAAAATCTTAGACACCAGTCCTGTTTGTTCAACAGCTTAAAGGAATTCTCTTTGTTTGTTCACCAACTACCCGCAGGATCTGTTCGCACAGGGGTTTTAAAATATTTTAGACTGCATATCCCTTTTCATATAATGTAGTCTACCACATACCCTCCCATCTGAGATAGGGTCATAACATACCTATGAAAAGACTCTAGTATTTGTTGGTAAATATTTAAAATGTGGATGCATGTGTGTTTCTTCCTATGCACTTGCAGAAATCTGAATGAAAATTTGACCTTTTATATTTTCTGAAATACAGTTTAGCATGTGTGACAAAGTTCCTTCTCTGCCTTGGTGGGTCCTGCGCTTTCCAGAGGATGTGCTTGCCTTAGAGGTTCATAGCAGCCCTCAATTTGTCCACTTTTGCTACTGGTTCAAACCTGCCTTTCACTCAGCTAACCTCATCACTGGCCAGCATGGGGGAAAAGGAAGGAGAACAATCCCCGCGTCTCTGTTGTCCCCCCTAATGGGTTGGGGACAGGCCAGAGACCTTCCCCTCTGATATGACTCACAATCCAGGTCAACTCTTCTTGTGTCAAATAGGGAGTTGTGGGGATGGGATGAACCCAGGGCTGCCCTCTACTCTGCGTTCCAGCCCAGGGTCCTGTGGATGTTTACAATGTCTCCCTTAACAGCTGTGTGACAACTACAACTCCCTGGGCCACTTCCCCATGACCTCTCCCCAGCATCTTCTTTGTCCTCAGAGCAGGACCTTCTTCCTCTTGCCTGATGGCATATGTACTCCTCAGTCCTCAGGCAGCACATCTTCTCACTTCCAGCTCCTTATGCGCCTCTCTCTAACTGAAGGGAGGTCTTTCTTTTAGTCAGGTGCCCTGATTAGCCTACCTGCCTTAATTGGTTCTAGTAGCTTCCCAATTGGCTCCAGGTGTCCTAATTAGCCTGCCTGCCTTAATTAGTTCTAGCAAGTTCCTGATTGTTCTGAAATAGTCCCTTTTATTTTACGCAGGGAAAGGGGACCTGCTTAATCTGGGACTAATATATCTGCCTTCTATCACTCTCCTCTAGCCATCTGGCCCGAACCTGTCACACATGTTAGAGCTTTTGATGCTTCAGACAAAAAATCTTTGACTAATGTTGTTTGGTGGCTTTCATGTCCTATATTTATGGCTGGTTTTCAGATCTTTGTCTTTATAAAAAGGGCCATTTGCATGATTGAATGAACAGAATCTTGGCCATCACCTCTGAACTCCCAGCCTGTAGCTACCACTTTCCAGCCACCCAATTCTGAAGGCAGAGCAGAAGCAGCGGCTGTTGGCCAGGCACCCAGCACTGAAGGCAGTGCCATTTCCAGCAGCAGCGCCAAAGTAAGGGTGGTGTGATGTGTGTATTGCCACCCTTACTTCTGTGCTGCTGCTGGTGTCGATGTTGACTTTGGAGCTGGGTACTCGGCACCTATGGGCTCCTGGCCAGTCTCTCTGAAGCACAAATTAAGCACTGACTCTGCCCCGCCCCGCCTATTGCCCAAAGCTCACTTCCACAGCCTCGCACCTCAGGCCTTCCCTGCTCCTTTATCTCTTGACAACAGTGCCCTGGGCAGTAGCCCACATGGTCCACCCATGAGGGCAGCCCTGCATCCACTTGCCCTGCCTGACAGAGCCTGCACAGAGGAGTCTGTGCAGGCGTGCATTTTTCCATTCCCCTCCTGATCCTTGCCTGGCCACCATTAAAGGATTTTTCTTCTGTACTCTCTGATGAGAGCTCCAGTGCCCCTATGGGTACTTGTACCCCAGTTTGAAAACCACTGTGTTAGTATGTTATATCTGTGTATATTTTGCTATAAAGTTTTTAACGAGTTAGAAGAATAAAAATTGCATATGGTGGTTAATCTTGAAACGTTTTCTGTGTATTCTTCCTGAAGAGTAAAACCATAAAACTGCAAAGAGGCCTAACCCTAAAATATTGCCAAAGATCTGAATCTGCTGCTTGAAGTTTCCCACACAGCTGTTGATTCACAGAAAGTACTCCACTGCTAAACATTGAAGTGAATGCTTGATCTTAAAAATGAAAGTGTTATGAAAATTGCTGATTTACGTTTGTAACCCCTTTTTGTTTGGTGTGGTGGCTAGGCCACACAGAGATTGATGAACCTGCTATATACAACCTTGGTACGAGAGATGTGTCTTTTAGATCAGGTAATAGAGGCACATGCATTAAGGTGAGGGGTACCAGAGTGGCTGGTGTTACATATTATTAGTATGATGCATTTACATTTGGAACAAAATTGCCTATGTATTTCAACAGTTATGCAGTTCATTAGTAAACTGCAGCTCTGCCATAAATAACGGATTAATAAAGGGATCCTAAAAATGAATCTCTTAGCATTGTTGTGTATTTCAGTTTCCTAATAATGAACAAATGAACAGATTAAAAACTGATTAAACAAGGAGATGAGGTTTGAGAAGGCTTTGTTAAGAAGCAGAACAGTCACACATTTCTAGGCATTACTAAATTGGCTTTCAGCTTCCTGTAAGGCATTGCTGACATCCTTGGCAGCGATAAAAGACTTGAATATGTGTGCAAATGACTGACTTTGTATTTCAGACTAAACCGGACCATATCTCTAATAACAAAGTAAAAGCAAATCTGAAAAATCTGAGCCAACTCTATCTCTGTAGAATAAATATAGTGTCTGTAGGCTGGCAAACTGTTGCTTAATATGATTGTTTTTACAAGAGGGAACAGTGAGCCCACTTCAGTAACTGCTATATCTGATCTTACTTTTTAGAGATGAGAAGTTTTTGTATGATTTCGTTTATTTTTTCACGTAGCCAAGTGCCACAAAAAACAGTGTTTAACAATGCAGTGTGTTTACATTTGGAACAAAACTGTCTGTGTAGATTGGTAACAATTACTTTAACGCATTCATATCTGGACCTGAATAATTGAGTTCAGTGGAATGGCTTTTATTTAATTTTTTGTATTATACTTTCCCCTTTAGTGAACCTTTCAGTGATTTGCTTGAGAAAGAAGGAGAAATGTCTGTAGTAAATGATGGGCCTGGGACCAACTTGAAATGTGTTATTGACTTGAAATGCATATGGAGCCTAACATTGATGCTTTAGACATTTTTTTAAATGACTCTAGACCTTTCTTTCATGAGAATTATGCTGATAATATCCTGTAATACAGCACACAGTGTTGAACATGGAACATAGTTGTAACCCAGGGGTAGGCAACCTATGGCACATGTGCCAAAGGCGGCACGTGAGCTGATTTTCAGTGGCACTCACACTACCTGGGTCCTGGCCACCGGTCTGGGGGGCTCTGCATTTTAATTTAATTTTAAATGAAGCTTCTTAAACATTTTAGAAACCTTCTTTACTTTACATACAATAATAGTTTTGCTATATATTAAAGACTTATAGAAAGAGACCTTCTAAAAATGTTAAAATGTATTACTGGCACGCAAAACCTTAAATTAGAGTGAATAAATTAAGACTCGACACACCACTTCTGAAAGGTTGCTGACCCCTGATAACCAAAACTTTCTGGAACTTCCATAGGTCCAGTTGCAGAACATTCTAGATTATTTACCAGTAAATTGTCTGCTCTAACCAAATACCATTTCAGAGATGAGCTTCGCTCCTTTGCTGTGAGGGAAATATGATCCAGGAATTCTGAGCTAGATAGTGTACTTACTGCCAAGTAACATACTGGTATTTCATCATGGGATATTGTTGGCACTTAGGCTAATAATATTAGGGACCTAACAAAAACCTTACATAGATAAATATTTTCCAAAGATATAATAAACCAGGGTACATTGCTATCCATATTGGATTATAGCCAGTATCCCCATATACTTTGTATATTAAGGTGTTTTTTCTAGATAAGAGATTTCATGTGTATCTGGGAGACATTTTAATAGTCTTCAACAGAGATGACTCAAGAGTGGGCTATGTAATAATTATTTATAGTATACCAAGTTGAATGCAATATAGCTATAATTTAATTGCCCATTCTTTGCTTGTATAAGATAAGGTAAAGCTTTAGCCAGATGTAAAGCAGTTTTCTCATAAAAGCTGACTATGCAGTATTTTAACGAGTATGTACCCGAACAAAAACAGAATTTGGCTGATTATTCAGAAAATAAGTGTGAATGATAAAGTAATATAACTTCTACTTACATGACATTTAGCGGATGTCAAAAATCAAAAATAAAAAAAAAGAGTATAGCAGGAAAAGTAATTAACGGGAGGTGTAATATAAAGGATCCCCACTATGCTTAAACTTATACCCTGCTATTTATTTTTTCTGCAATCCCCTTCTTCCCAACCAGTGGTGAATAATTTACTTTTTTTTGCAAATCTCTGAATGCCAGATTGGTGCAATTTCTATTACACTTACTTACACCTATTTTATTACCAATTAATTCAACATGTAATTTACACAACTAACACTGTGTAGGACATCCCCATTGAATTTGGTCCAGGAATCTCCTTTGGAGTTGAATCCACTTTGACAAGTTCTGACTTTGGCCCATCATTCTTATTTAGGAAAAAAAAATATACCTAGTCATTAGATATATTGCAACATATCTCTGGCATGATAAATTATGTTTTGACTTGAGGAAGCAGGAATAAAATAGCAATTGTCCTAACTCCAATGCTGGTATTTTAACTAGATTGTTACTATGGTGCAAAACTGAAGTAGATGGGGAAAAAAATGAGGCTGCAGTCCAGAAGGGCTTAAAGCTGCTGAACACTACAGGTTGGAAACAGCTTTGAAAAGTTTGAAATTATAGGTGGGTAAATATAAGACTTCTGCTAAAATAATTAGGAGAGTGAGGTTTTTGTGCTAGCTTTTTTTCCCCTCATTAGTCCAATTAACTGTTGTTATATGTAGTTCAAAAAAGTCTTAGTGCCAATACTGGCAAGTTTCTTAGGGATTTTTTTAAAACCTATGATTCCTTAGAAATCTGTGAAATTCCTGACTAGTCCATCCTTTTCCAACATAAGCCTAATCTAAGAAATCCAGCAATATTCCACTTTAAAATAGCCCTGGGTAAATTTACAAACTATGTTCAAATAAGATTAAAAATTTGACTTAAACCAAAAGCAAAGGAATATCAAATTAAGCCTGCTCATCTTAACCTCCTGCCTGCCCTGCATTGCTCAATAGCATCCTTTCCTTGTCGATATATCTCCAAAGTAGAGTTCCAGTTAGTACAGAAATTGGATTAAATAGCTTGCACTTTTTGCCAGTTTGGTTTGGAGAAGGTACAAATGGAGAGGTTAGATGTGATGGGCAAAATCCAGCCCCAAAGCAGACTAGTTGATTAGCTTGTGTCCATAGGATAAAATCATGCTCTTCCTTGATGTGGCCATATGTGGGGAGGTAGTGAAGTCAGGTTGTGAACAATGGCAGAGTCGGGGCCAGAGGGTGATGGGTCATTGGTGGTGCCATCTTCAGTGATAGCTATTAGCTTGAAAAGGCACCACACCTACTCTAGGGGTCACCAGAGTGGGGTGGAGTCACCTCCTGCCTCCTATTGGCTGTGCCACTAATGTGGGGGAGTTTGCGGGGGTGGTGGAGAGCTTCAGCCATTCTGACCTGGGGTCAGACCATAAGCCACTGTTCCAATGTAGGAAAAAGTGCCTCAGAGTATCTGGGGGGAGCGGGGTGTGTGACATTCTGCTGCTCTAGAAAAAGAGCATCCTGTGCCCAATCTGCCATTTGTCATATGCAAGACCTGGCCAGGCAGACTCAATCCTCATTAGAACCATGAAGTACCACCAGATGCATTAACTTGGTCCGTGTGACAGCTTCCAATCTGCTCCATTCTTTTCAGGTGTTCTCTTTTCCTTTAGCACACCCATACAACACAAGTAGCATTTAGCTTTAGAAATGGACCTTATACACTCCTGGGAGAGTGTGTGTGCATATTTTTAAAAAAAGGAATTCAGTGTTTCTTTTTTAATGGAACTTAATCTGAGGGCAAAAGATTTTTAAGGCACCGTCAATGTACATGAAACTAAGAGACCAGTTATGGGTATAAAGTTGCTGTGTATTTTAGGTGCTCATCCTATAGAAAGTAGATTCCCCTCCCCCGTCCCCCACCTTCCTTAAGTCTCACTTTTATTCCTGTGACTAACAGAGACAGGAAATAACATGCTATTCAGGAAGTAAACTATGAAACTCCATTCCAGGGACTGTCAGCAACTGATAACTTGATGTGTGACAGATAATTATGGTTGACGTGACTTTTGTGCAGGCAGCCTGGCACCAGCAAAAATTTATCTTTTGTCTAAACTGCTCAATGACATTCTATACAATATTCTTTATCTCACAATGCTTTTGTAGTATATTTGCCAGTTGTTTAAACTGCAGCAGAATGTCTAGTAGATTTTCTCTCATGTGTTCAGAATTTTCCACCAAGATCCCAAATTACTGTCCTGTAGCTGTAACAGATATTATCAGTTTTGGGGCAATACCTGCTAATGTGCACGCACAGGCACGCGCACACACCTGCGCGCACACACACACACACATTTTGTGGTAGCAGATGAAAATTGTCAGGAATCATGTTGTTCCTGCTTTCCATGGGGCCTGCAAATATGCCCTAACCCAATGTTGTTATGAACAGTCATATTTAAAAAGCTGGGGCGTAATATAGCCCAGATCTTACGTAGGCATCCAGTTTATCTTGAGCACAAATAGGAAAGTGGTTTTGTTGGAAAATTGTGTGTGTTTTTGTTTTAAAGGCAGACTTTCTGATGTCTTTGATTTCTTTCTTATTAATTTGGAAAGTATGTGCCAGGAATAAATTTTGTTGCACATTTGTTTCAGATTCAAATTAAATCCCTTCACCCTTAACCAAAGAATTCACTACAAAGGAATGATTTGGTGATTTTATCATGGTTTGATCTCACCCTGATCTATGGCCAAATCTTTTTGTTCTGAAAAGAAGCAAATATAGGAATTATGACCTTTATTTGATTATTGAGGGATATCAGTGTTCCCCTCTCTCAAATAACTCTCTCGGATCATGCTTTTCCTTGATGTGGCCATATGTGGGGAGATGGTGAAGTCAGGTTGTGAACAGTGGTAGAGTTGGGGTCAGGAGGTGATGGATCATTGGTGGTGCCACCTTCCTTGATAGTCAGGAAATGCTGAAAATGAGCCCTTTTATCCAGTCAGTGCAATTTTAATCATTCTTTACTAACTGGCTATATCTTGCTGATGGGGAATTATCTTAATTTTTCAAAATGTACTCACATTTTTTTTTTTTTTTAGTCTTCCAAGTAAACCAGTTAAAACAGACCAGTGGGTGAGATTAATAGAATTTTGCTGTGTATAATAGGTGTCAGTTAGATTCCTAATGCCTGTTGATTTTCAATGACAGTTAAGTGCCTGGTTGCATTTGTGCCTGTGGGAGAATCTCCCCTGAAATAATGTAGTTAATAGAATAGTGGCATATATGGATATATGTGCATTTATTATTTATGTATAAATTTGTGTTGCATTGTGCTCAAGTTCAAGCAGGGATTAGGGCTTCATAGTGGTAGCAACTGTACACAGGCAACAAAAAAGATACCAGAGAACTTAAAATCTAAACCTTGGAAACACAATAGGTAGAGATAAACAAATATGCTGGTGACAGGGAGCAAAACTAAGTAGCAGAGAAATGATCGTATTTGGCATAATAAGCCTCATCAAGAGTCATGGTATACCCTCTGCCTATCCAGTACAGTTGTGTGAACAGTGGTCTCAGGCTGGAAAAATCATAGAGATATATCATAAAAGAAACAAACTACTACCAAAGAATGTGAACACGTCAGGACTGCTGCGATTCTTGTCTGTGGCACCGTGGTCTAGAGAATGTAGAATAGGTAATTAGGAATCTGAGCTCCAATCCAGTTTTGCCACTGACATGTTGCATGGCCTTTATCATTTGTTTATCTGCATCAATTCACCCCTTAGAAAAAAATGTGTAAGTATACATTTTTACCTACCTCAATTACAATGATTAATTAGTTACTAGGCCAGATTCATGCTCCCCGGCAAGGGGATGTAAGCATCACATCTCTCTGTGTCAACGAAGCTGGCTGGACCAAATGGGTGATTCACTGATGGACAGCTGCTAGACAGTGCCACCCACTTTTGAGGTGGGTTATTTATTATTCCCCACCCAACCAACAGAGACAGGTTCTGCTGATGGAGTCCAGTATAGCAGTATGCTGTATAGTGAAACTAGCCAATACTTGAAAAGCATTTGGAAGATGTGCAATATAATTATTATTTTCTCTGCACTATTTTTTTATATTTATTTATTGCAAACATTCTCCAGTTATAATTCTTGGATCATCTTTAATACTATTGAGTTATTCTTACTACAGATTATGTTGAAGGTGCTACTTTAACATGTTCCTTTTTGGCTCAAGTGTGCATGAATCTCCTATTATAAAGTAAAAGATTTCGAGAAGAAAACTTTGATTTTTGCTAATCTATTCTTCACTAATCCCAGCAGTTGATAATCTGTATGAAAAATCTCTGTTTTATCACTAAGAAAGGAATTAATATCTATGTGCTATAGCAAAGTCTCATGTTAGCAATACCTTACGAGTTTTGCAAAGTATAGTATTGTATTTTACAAGCATTATATGAAATGTTGTCATAAAGCATATTTTGTGATGTTTTCTCCTTGCTGTTTTATGTTTCCTTGCTATCATTCAAAATTTAGTGATTCACAAGGATGTCTTTGTGAAATAGCCACATTCTATTGTAGTAACTTGCATTAACTACCACTCTGGAATTGTGAATTGCTGAAATTTGATAAACAGAATGGCTAGCCTAATCAAAGATTATTTTAATCTACATACATAGAATCCAAATCTAAAGCATTCAATACACTACATAGTACTGCCAAAGAGGAATAGACCCTTTGGCTCACAGGAGCAAAGGGCAGCTCATTGAAAAAAAATGGAATTGTTAAAGGTAGTAAGCACTATGATGGATAACAAGTGTTTCCAAGGCTGGATCAACACAGCGCACAATCATTCAGGCATGGACTGATGACTATAATCTGCCTCAGTGACATTAGCACAAATCTGCAGAAACTCCAAATGCATTTAATGAAGTTACTTCAAATTAACACCCATGTAATCTAGAACAGGATCCAGCCTTGTGTCTTTTGTCAGTAAAGTTTTTGTCAATATGAATCTATATAAATAGTAATGATGGTAAATATCAGGATTTTAATAAATATTCACCAGGTCTGATTGTACTTTCTTTGTGTTTTTCTTTACTTTAGCTTTGGGCCAGATTATGCTGTATGTAGATGGGATGAATGGAGTAATAAATCATAATGAAACCATCCAATGGCTGTACACTCTCATTGGGTCAAAGGTAAGAAGATCTTCAGATTATTTGTTTTGTATATCTTAAGTGTTCTTTAAGTATTTTTTTTTCTATTTTGTGTGCATGGATTGTCAGAGTGGGGAGGGGGCTTGGCATTCCAGTGTGAAATGTAAGTATTGATTGCTTGGGATCCAACTCATACTTTTGTAAACTAAGACTAGAAGGATACGTTGGAATTGTGCAAAGAATTTAGAGTTATCAGCAGACTCTGAAGGCTGACATCTTAGTTCTTTCCTAAATATAGTTCTTTCAGTTATAGTAATAGCATTTGTTATAGTAATAATGTTGGTTCTTATATTTTAACTTAGATAGAGATCATCCTGCCCTTTTGTGAAATATACAGTTTTTGTTGTGTATAATTCAGTCCATTGTTCAGCATCCAGTTAAGCTGCCCAGTTTTCATAGACTTGTAAATATTAAGGTCAGAATCACCATTCCGATCACGTAGACTGATCTCCCGCATAATCCAAGCCATAGTTTTCACCCAGTAATTTCCGTGCCCAGCCAAATAACTTTATAAAGACATCCACTCCTAATTTAAAGACTCCTAATTTAATCTGCTCCTAATTTAATTTCTAAGTGAAAGCATCTACATGCCAAAGTGGAGCAGTTTGGAGAATGCAGGCATCAGTCCTGCTACCACACACATGTGAAGCAAGAATTCTGCCACTCAGGCTAATCCTGCCACCTACCTAATATTGCTGTCAGTGAAGTCCATGGGACTTATACCATCATCTAAACTTGGAGCTAGATCAGGCCCATATTATACATGATGCCTACATGTATAGAGAGGCAATTAAAAAACATGATTACTGCAAGGGCATTTAATTGGTAACCTGTTTCAGGGCCTAATTCAAAATCCATTGAAGTCAATTGGAGTATTTCCTTTGAATTCACTGGATTTGGATCAGGGTCTAAAATACTAAGTAAATATCTGTTTAGAATTCCAATGTAGGCTGGACTATTATTCCCTTCCTGATATTTCATAATATTGGTAAATAACATTTTTTCAAAGAACAATATGTCTTATCATTGTTCCCATTTGTTCAGCCAGTAAATTTGACCATGAGGAGAACATTTTTTTTTTTCTGGCATAATGCTGAGCTTGCCAGGTTGGTATGTGGTATGTATCCTCATATGTACAGTCCTACCAAATTCATGTTCATGAAAATTCATTCAAATTCATGAAAAACATGTTACGGACCATGAAATCTGGTATCCCTCCCTGAAATTTGGTCTTTTGTGTGATTTATCCCTATATTATACAGATTTCACGGGGGAGACCAGTGTTTCTCAGATTGGAGGTCCTGACCCAAAAGGGAATTGCAGGGAGGTTGTAAGGTTATTTTTGGGGGGAGAGGGGTTAAGATATTGCCATCCTTACTTCTGCACAGCTGTCTTTAGAGCTGGGTGGCCACAAAGCAGTGGCTGTTGGCCAGGTGCCCAGCTCTGAAGGCAGTGCCTTGCCAGTACCAGGGCCGAAGTAGGAGTACCATGTCACCCTTACTTCTGCACTGCTTCTGGTGACAGCCACCGCTTTCCAGCTGTCCAGCTCTGAAGGCAGTTATCACCACCGGCAGCAGTGCAGAAGTAAGGATAGCAATACCACAACCCCACTACAATAACCTTGCGACGTCCCCCACAACTCTTTTGGGGTCAGGGCCCCTACAATTTCAGCACCATGAAGTTCCAGATTTAAATATGTGAAGTCATGAAACTTACAATTTAAAAAATCCCTATGACCGTGAAATTGACCAAAATGAACCATGAATTTGGTAGGGCCCTACTCATATGAGGATGAGCCCTTTGCCTTAGCTCATCCTGTTTGCACAGCCTGGCTATGAACAGCCACCGGTGGAGAACATGATCACTTTAGTCTTATAACAAAAGATGCATAATGGGTCAAATTCTGTCTCTGCTTCTATATCTGCAGAGGTTCCCCTGACCTGGAGCCAGTGCAGTTCCTCTGCATGGGGAGGGAGGAGCACGTGGAGGGTTTGCTTACGGATATCGCTGCTGACATAGGCCCTTATCCAGCTCCTGTTAAAGTCAGTGGAAAGATTCACATTAACTTTAATGACAAGTAGATCAAGTCTACGGTGCAGAGCCTTGCATTGTAGAAACTCCAATATGGGAGTTCAAGGAGTGGGTAAAGAATAGGCAGGACCTAAAAGGAATGGGAGATGGGCTGCAAAATCTACTACTCCCCGCTAAAGCAGGGGGTAATGTGTAAGAGCCACACAGGCTACTCCTGCTCAGAACAAGACTAACTGCCACAATGCTTGGAATGGTGTCAGTAACCTGTCTACATTAGGGCTCCCAAAAGTTTCTAACAGTTGATGGAGCAGAACCAGTGTTAGCAGTGGTGGGAAATTTAGGAAAATTCTCTGGAGATGATGGGGCCATAGAGAAAGGGTTTTCTTTCCTCGTTTCCATACAGATATTTGTGCAATCTAAAGAAGAGCCTAGGAATCCTGAGTCTCTTTATGGACTCCCTCCAATGCATAGAATTCATTGCTGCAAGAGATTGAGTCAAAAACTCGGGCTGGAATATGATAAATATTGGTAGATATTGACTAATAATGTTGGTAGATATGAAAAGTAAGATAATGATGAGGGTAACTAATCTCAAGTGTCATGAGCATCTTGTTGAAGATCAGGAAGGAATTTTCCCTCCCATGTAGATCATTCCACAGTTGGCTGGATGCATAACCAGGCAGCTTGTTTTCTTGGAACATCAAATACTAGCCGTTGCCAGAGAGAGAATGCCAGTATAGATGTAGAGATGGTTTGTTGGGTATGGATTCTAGTTTCCTATGAAACATATACAAGAAAAAAAAGCAAGCAAGAAAAAGAAATGTAGCAATTGAGTATGCTAATCCTCTCATTCTACCACTATGTGGGGGACACTTTAGTGTTATTTTACAGATCTGAAATGAAGTATGTTGATTGTCTTTACCAAAGCACTATAACACTCCAGCCTTTAAGCTCCTCTTCTCCCCCATGGTCAGCCAAAATGATTATATCCATATCTTGGCTCAGTGCCTGCAACTAGGGAATGCTGGCAGTGTGCTTTGAATAGTTTGGTTTCAGGTAGCATCAAAGTTATTTTTTCATTATTATTTAACTGTCTTGGAAGAGATCTAAGCCCCTGTCTGTGTGCCAAAAGTTAATCGAAGGTATGACAGGCTCACTAGCAGAATGTGTTGTGTGACAGCTGCTTTATGCACTTAAATGTGGATTTGGCTCTCCATGAAAAATGGATCTGTGGAATTTGCAACATACCTACAGTCTAATTTACAATCCAGCTAAACTACTACTTTTTCTGCAACAAAGGGAAAATTGTTTTAACGTTGTTAAGCAAAAAAGAATGGTAAAGTTGCTAAAGCTTCAGTGTAAATATTGAAAAAATTCCTTTTGGAAGGAAACAGAAGGTAAACAACATATCATTTAGTGGAGTACATTAGCAGTGACTGGGACATGTTGTTTCTTGCATTTACCTAAAAGCTTTGTAGAGGCTCAATATAAACTCATTAGTAGAGATGGTTGAATAATTTTCACTGAAAATCTTTTCTTACAAATTCCATAAAATTTTAGACTTTTTATAATTATTTGTTAAATTCTGCTCATTAGGGCTCTGGTTCTGGCTCCTTACCCAATGGACTTGTCTATATTAGGTATTTTTTTCCTTTTATATTCCCTACCATTGCTCATACTATTGCAGTTCCATCTCTGATAGCAACAGAACTGGACACTGGGGTAGATGGGTCACCATCAGCCTCTGGCATTTTCATCATTGCATTACCTAGACCTGCAATGAACAGAGTTAGAAGACACAATGGTTAAAATTCCAGCAGAGTTTGCACAAGGACTCCTACCGTTGTTTCCACTAGTTGAATTGCACTAATGACATCAGTGGTGAGAAATTGTAAAGGTGGAGGGAAGGTTAGTGTTAGACACAAATCATATGAGTAAGAATGGGAGAACTGGGTGCTAAGATAGCACTTCTTGTTGATGATCAATGCAAAATTTGAGGTTAGCAATGTACTTCTTCCATGTTCATTTTAAGGGACGGGATAGCATGGCATTGCTCAAAGTAATAAAATAATAAATACAATCATGACTGAAATATATTACTAAAATCAAAGCACTTACTTAGGCCTTGATTCTGCAGTCCTTCCTTCCCACCCCCACTATTTAGCAAAACATTCGACCATGCGTCTAACTGTAGATAAATGGTTAAGTTCCATTGGACTCAATGGAACTTAAGTACATACCTAAAGTTAACCATGCTTTTTAGGCTAGGGTTGGACTTACATGCATATGTAAAAACTTTGCTGAATTGGGCCATAGTGCTTCTCGAGCTCTTTAGACAGGTGTATCAATAAAAGTTTCAACCACCTTAACTTTTTAAGGGAATTAAGAGATTAAAAACAGAGATAAAAATAGCCATCACATATGTCTATTTAAAATATTTTTTTTCTAAAGCTCTTTTGGCTCTCAGGTAAAAGGGAAGAAGGGTTTGGTGGGAAAAGGGGAAAAGGAAGGCTAAAATTGAAACCTAAGCTTTTGGAGTGGAAAACTAGCTCTTCCAACTTTTCCCGTCAATTTCACCTTTTCATTATCTCATTTGTCTCACATTATTCTGACAAATCTCATCACCGCTGGTCTCTGTACAACAGTAAATTTGGAATCTAACTAGAAAGCCAATTTAAGTAACAAAGGAGAAGATGTTCAAAGCATGAAGAACAAGTAGACACCAAACTCTCATAGACTTACAATAGATTTTTGAAAATCTCCATCCTTGGTTAAATTTTCTGGTAATTCTCAGGTCCTGGACAGCACTCCAATTCCCTTCATGTATCTTTGGTGGAAAATATCTCCCTCTGTGTAGAAATTAAAGGAGAACTCCTGCCTTTACATACTAGCAAGGGTATGTGTGAAGGGTGGAGGGTTTTTTTGGCTCCAACAGACATTTTCTGTAGAGTGGGCTTCACTCAGGAAAAGTTGCAATGTTAAAACAAGGTTAGGAAATAACAAGGCTAGAAGTAATTATTCTATTTTTTTTTAAAAAAAGAGAGAGCTTTAAAGAGATCTTGTAGTTTTATTTAACCCCTTTTTGAAGCAATTTCACTAATGTTGCCCAGGGAGAATTGATTGCTTTTGTTATGCAAAGCCATTTTCCTTGGATGTCACTGACTGCAAATACCAAGTTAACATAGTGGCATTAGGGGTCATTCTACCTAGCTATTTCACACCATGGTGATGATGTGACATGTTGCATCACTGTACTCTAGTAATATATTTTATTGGACCAACTTCTGTTGGTAAGAGAGATGAGCTGACAGGGAGCTCTTTTTGTCTCTCTAATATCCTGAGATCAACATGGCTACAAAAACACATGCACCCTAGAACAGCGGGTCTCAACCTTTTTTCAGTCACAGACCTCTAAAAAATTTCAAATGGAGGTATGGATCCTTTTGGAAATCTATTGTCTGGGTATGGTTGAATTCTGATCAGTTCGTTTTCAGTCTAAGTCTTTTGTGGACCTCTTAAACATAGTCTGAAGACCACAGGTTGAGAACCACGCCCTAGATGACAGATAATGCACTTCTCTGTATAGCTTGTATCTTTTAGTAATGCAGTTTGCAAATTAAATAGCCAACCTTATGTATATATCAGTAACCAGAGAAACTGTACCACTGTCCCCCCATTTCTGCCATCTCTATCCCTTGTTGCTGAAGTAATAGTTTAAGGTTTGGTATCATAGGTCAAGTTACATGCAGACTGGCTGTGAAGGGATCTGGGGTGCATGTTGGAGGAGGAAGTGGTTTCCTGTAGTGTATCACTAACAATGTCTGTGTGATACCTGCAGATTGTTGGAGACATTTCCCTTAACTTGATATTCATTTATATTAAGGTTTGGGATATGTACTGAAGTAACTTCAAGTACTTGTGATTATTTTTTTTCATCTTTTGAAATAAATATATGTACATATAAACTAACATATCAATCTCTATGTTGTATATATTTACTCTAAATTATTGAAGTAAAAGTTTCAGGTTTAGAAGTCATTGTGCACAGGCGGGATACCTAGTATAGCCACATTTATGAATAAAACTTCCAGTAATGGAGCACCAGTTTGATTCAGATACTCTACCCTCGCTGTGTTCACAGACCACTGGAATAAGCCCTTGATCTTCTGAAAAAAGTCTGTTGCAAAGTTTGGATTGCTCTGCAAACCCACAAATCTCTACCACTGACCTTAGAATTTATGCATAGAACAGCATTAAGTGTTCCCAAAACTGTAGTGCACTTTCATTTTTTTCTTTCCTTTCTGAGTGCTACTGATGAGAGTATTTTTTTTTTCTATTTGATGATCCAGACGGCTATAATTCCCCCCAGCAGACCTGAAAATCCTTTTTGGCATTGTTTTCAGTGGAAAGTAATCCATTTTTAAAGTGATCTGGGTAACCTCGGAAGACCAAGTGGAATGCTAGCTCTAGGTTGATTTAGGAAGATTGAGTAAAGATTTATGTTTCACATATTGTTTTAATTTGTTTTTCCAGTTTACATCTGTCTGAGACCAGTATTTTAGGGACAATGCTGAATCTTAGTTCTCTGGACTTCCCTTAGCCTGGTATGAGTCTTTTGATTCATATTTGTTAGAAGGCAGAATTGTTTTGTATTCTGAAGGGGCACTGCGTCTACAAAGTACCAGAAAGATCTTGGGCCACATTGAGATTCTAAGAACTGTGTTACTGACTTTTGAATAGATTCTCACATGAACATAAGGTAAATATATCTCACTCCTCACTAGGGACCAACTCCAAAGACCATTGAAGTTAATGGACTCAATGGGCTTTAGATAATGCCCTAAGTAGTGATCATTTGGGCTCTAGTTCTAAAATATGGGAGGCCGTGTAGGATTAGTGGTTAGAGAAGAGGTCAAACAGTCAAGTCTTTGGAGTTCTATTCATTGCCCCGCTTCTGACTAAAGTTAAACAGATGCTTAACTGCTTTGCTGAACACAGATTGACTTAAGCATGTGCTCAAGGTTTTGCTGAACTGGGACCTTAATTTCTCTGTGCAATAGCTAATCCACTGTGTAAAACAGTCTAAGAATACTTTACTAGGTACTTCCCAGGGAAAGTGTGAAGATTAATTCTTAAAATTATTGTTTGGTGTCTTAACACAAGTGCTAGCATAGTAACTTGTCACTGAAGCTGGCTGGAAAAACTTGGACAGAGCCATTTTATGTCCAAATTGAAACACAGCATGAAATCATGTTTATTTTGCCAACATTTCATTTTGGAAGGGAAAAAATCTGCAAAAATAGGTTTGACAGTACAGAAATTAACCATTTCAACATTTTCAGAACATTTTTTTTGTTTTGAAATTACTTTTGTTTTGAATTGTTTTAATTAGTGTAAAATGAAAAAAGTGATTTTTTTTTTTTAAAGAAGGTCTCTATTGATCCTAAACAAAGTTTTCAGGTAATTTTCTTTCATGGAAAATTTTGAATTTTTGAGTTTCATTTCAGTTGAAACAAAGCCAAAGATTGAAATCTCCATTAAATGGAATTTCCATGTTCCGCACAGCCTTCTTGTCACTAAGGTGGCCATTTGGTTTCTAATCCCCTGTTTCCGCCTGGCATATCCAACA
Source organism: Dermatemys mawii (assembly GCA_007922305.1). NCBI lineage: Eukaryota > Metazoa > Chordata > Testudines > Dermatemydidae > Dermatemys > Dermatemys mawii. The sequence goes on along the minus strand of ML677371.1, from coordinate 7,771,462 downwards.
GCTGTTATATATCCTTGGGGCTGTTTGCCTATGAACTACCGCACAGGAAATATTCACCAGGTCTGATTGTACTTTCTTTGTCTTTTTCTTTACTTTAGCTTTGGGCCAGATTATGCTGTATGTAGTTGGGATGAATGGAGTAATAAATCATGAAACCATCCAATGGCTGTACACTCCCTGCCCTGCCTCTTCCTGCCCCCTTCCTGTCCCCACTCCTTCCCTTCCCCTCCCAACACCTCCTCCGCAGCGAAACACCTGATCATGGAGGGTGGGATGCTCTGTGAGGGTGGGAGAGGAGCTTATCAGTGCTGCCACTGGTAGAGTGGGAGGTACTGGGGGGAAGGGGAGGCACTGATCAGCAGGGTTGCCAGTGGGTGCTAAACATCCACTTTTTTTTCATGGGTGCTCCAGCCCCAGTGCACTCAGAGTTGGCACCTATGCATGAAAGTCCAAGAAAGTAATAAGATTAATTACCATTGGAGTTCCTACAGTGCAGCTTTCTCGGGATGTTCTTAAAACTGTGACATACAGTGGAGCCCCGCTATAACACAACCGATGGGATCCAAGAAATCCCATCGTGCTAAATGCGGGCTCGCGTTATAGCGGGGTTCCATTCCCGGCAGGCCGGGGGCTGCAGCTTCTCTCCCTGCTGCCCAGAAGGGGAGAGAAGCTGTGGCCCTGCGCCTGCCTGGGACAGAGAACTCTGGGGTTGCAGACTGCAGCCCTGGAGTTCTCTGTGGAAGCTGCTGACC
>ML677371.1:7711615-7765710 GCA_007922305.1 Dermatemys mawii | reverse complement strand
ACGAGGAGTCAGGTAGAGCGTTCTGGGAGCCTTTAATATGGTATAACGTGCAAGTGTAGCGAAGGCCTCAGAGAGAAGGCGTCTCAAGTAGTTTCATGGCTGCTGGATTCTGGTCTGCTGCAGGACCTGGCATGGTACTCAAAATAAATTAGGCAGTTTTGAGAGTTGCTCTAATTTACTTCACACACTCATGCTCCCCCAGATTGCTAATGAGCTGCTCTGTGGCCTGCAACAACGGAAGGCTTGTCTACATGGTGGAGTAATGCACACTTCCAGCATGTGATTTCTAAAGCACACTAACATGTTGTGCATTAATTGGTCTGTGTAGATACTGCTGATGCAAAGTAAAGGAAGTGCATTAGGGAACAGTTAGTGCACACCAGCTGCATGTGCACAGACCAATTAATTCACAACATATTTGTGTGCTTTAGAAATTAACTCCATAGTGTGCATTGTTGCACTATTGTAAACAAGCTCTGAGAATCTCTGTAGCTGATGCAGGCTATGCGGATTTTTCTCCTTCCTCTGGCCAGAACACTGACGTGTTCCCCTACACCAGGTCTTGCAAAGGGGTCTCACATCTGTCTTCCTAAGTTACTGCATTCGGTGAATCCATCCCCCAGGACTTTTAAACCTCTCTCTGGCTCCTCTGCCTGGCATACGGTGTTCAGAGCAAGGATGAGACTCTCACTCAAAGTCCTAGAAGCAATATTGCAATTTACCCGTTCTACACTCTGTGCACCAGATACTCAACTGGTGTAAATGGGCACAGCTTCTTTGATTTCATGGAAACGACAGCCATTTACACCAGAATCCAACCTAATAGGTATTTTGCCATACATTTAGCTATCTAACTTCCATGAAAAACAAAGTGTTTGTGTGCCGTATGAACACAATCATATCACCTTAACTTTTTCATTTCCTGATTTCTATGGGCCTGAGCCAATGCCTATTGAGGTCAATGAAAAGCTTCTTATAGTGCCTTGCATCAGGCCCTAAATTTGTAGCTGTTATGTTGCATAAACGTAGTTTATTTTGCACATATTGATTTAAAGCTTTGAAGATAATGATCAGGATGTTGGGATAAGATTGAAATTGAATAGGCACTCAGGGTAGAGCACATGATGTGTTCACATAGGTCTCTCCCGTCTTTCAGGTAGGCAGCTAGCTGCTTACTGAACCAATTATAGTTTATTTTTGGTCAATGCAAAGTAGAGTACGTTGCAATAGTCTGGCGCTGAGTTGACAAATGTGTAGATCACTGCAGCTAAGTCTGTTGCATTCCAAACTGTGGCCTCCATAATATGTATAAATAGAACTACTAGTAGTAGGAATAGATATTTTCAAGGAAAACAAGTTCAGTTTTAGATATTAATGTGCTCCGAATTTATTTTTGTAAATTAATAAAATTCTATGAAATATGTACCTCTCTCTATATCATGAGTATCTCATTACCTTGAGATCACAGATCAGATTAGCAGTTCATTGAAAATCTAGGGGAAATTACATTTGAACTGACACATGGCATGACTTTTAACTGCCACTAGCATAGCAGGAGCTCACTTCCAACCTTTCATTCAGAATAATGAAATCTTATATATAACATGCAAACATTCTGTTAGGAATGAATGCAACTTGGACAAATAATAGAGTGCAGGGGCTGGACTAGATGATCTCTCGTAGTCCCTTTCAGTCCTATGATTCTATGAAATAATTGCCAGAAATGGTCTATGTGTTGCATGAGAAAAAACAGGAAGAATGAAACAAAAGAGCCCACAGAAAATGAATATTACATGAGTAAAAAAAATGGTAACAGAAAAAAAATAAAAAAAAAGATGAGTGGCAGCTTTCACAATTATCCCAGTATGTATATTCCTTGTAGTAAGTGGGCTCTGTAAAAAAGATTCCTAACAATATGTTTCCTAATAAAGATACAGTTTCATAAGCTTGCCTAGAAGGGGTTATATCTGTCCATATCATCGCAGTACTAGAACAGAGAAATGGAACCAACTTGTCTTTATTGCATGCTTATAATCATTAAGTCTTCTGGCAAGATACATGTTTGGAGATTGTCTGGCTGTGAAACTAATTGCCTGAAGAAGAAAAATTGTGAATTTTCCACCAAAAATTTGACACGTTGGGCCAGATGACAACGAATGGAGCAAGAAGCCAATGTTGCTTTCAGGTGAAAAGCAAGTTATAATAATCCAATTTTACTGTGCAGAACATAAAATCAGTAAGATATTTCAGTGCATCTGAACTTGGAAATCAGCTTGCCCAGTATAAAACATCTCTCCATGCTTTTGTCATTTTATAAAACCATTTAGGACATGCAAAAGTCTACTAATAATAACAATATCTACCGTTTATATAACACTTTTCATCTTTAGATCTCAAAGCACTTTACAAAGGAGTTCAGTCTCATTATCATCGTTTTGCATGCACTTTATAGGATTGAAATGGTCTTAGCCATACATAAGGAATTTGATATGTTGTATTTTGAGGAACTACTGCCTATTTAAAAACTAAAATGAATTCTCTCTAAGTTTGTTTTGTTCACTCACACAGTTTTCTGACATTAGCAGCACTTCCACTGTTGCAGAAACAGGACGTGAATCATAAAGGAGAAAGCTACTTATTTGCACGCAGTTACATAGTGTTTGGGCATAAGCACAGTCAGTCTGCTGTAGAGTCACTAATCAATTCCTCTCCTGTCCCCTGAGTCTTATCCTTGATGACCAACAGTTTGTACCGCCGAACTTGACAGCTTCTGGGGTTGAAAGAAGAACGATAGGGGAGCACATGAGTAGATTCTCAGTCATTTTCAGACTGAGACAGTCTAGTGCATTGTCAAATGTGGTTGTAGTTAAGCCCAGCTGCTATGCCAATCAGTGGGACAATTTATTCTAGTTTATACAATTATACTCATCATCTGGGGATTGGATGGGCAATGAAAAGCAAAAGCTTGTTGATTTTTGTCTAGGCTCATGTCAGTAATAAATGTACCATGTACTTCTGTCTTTTTATCCCCCATCCTCCCCGACCTCACATGCTCCATTCCTACAAGTCACTGTTTAAGCCCTGATTGTTATCTCTTTTCCATGGACAATTAGTAGACCTAATTCTATGGAATGAAAGGCCTTGATTGGCTGAGAGAGGAGAGGTGGGTTTTTGCTTTGTGCTGCTCTCCTTATCGTAGGAGAAAAGTGCACATGGTAAATTAAAAAGAAAAACAAAACAATCTTGAATGAGTAAACTTCCAGAAAGTGCCAAGTCCAGATACTTCAGCAATCCAATATTTATGACCAATTAAAGAAATTCCACCTTTCCTTTTCCCCACTGTGGTGAGCCCAGTATAAAAAAAAATCAATTTACTCTGACCCTGAGCTTGTTTCCAGAGACCCTAAAGCATGATTTTGTATTCTGAGGGTTTTGCCTGGTCTGCCAGCAGAGATTGCAGGTGTGACTGCTGGGATGAGTCATGCAGTCTGCAGGAAGTAGGGAGTTGGTTAACCTTCACATTCCTTGCTGTGTGTTTCATGTGTTGATTCTCCGTGGCTGTTAGAAGGCACTACGGTTAATTTTGTCATATTCATTGACATTTAAATCATGTTGATAATCTCTGCTTTTGTTAACAAAGCTTTGGAACTTCAGATTTGCCTCATATATTTAACATAAAATACATTAAAAGAGAGTGTGACAGGCTAATCTAGGTATTTGATAGGACGTGACCAAGGTGTTTTTTCTAATCACAACATTTTTCTCATTGTTTATAATTACCTGTTGGCGACTGAAAACTCACCTTTGTTCTTAGGCTGTTTTTTTTCTACACCACACACTGGCATCTGTTTGTTTGTTAGGACTGATTTATCTTATCTTTAAGGAAAGCAGTTGTTTTGCAGAAATATAGATAAAGAATTTTGAGTTTGCCAACAGATTTTAGGTAAAAAATATCAGTAAAGATCAAATTTTGGCTCTAAGACCTGATAAAACTTAATAATACCTCAGTGGATTTGTCTATCCAAGGATCTTAAAGCCCTCTACAAGTATGAACGAACGGAGTGCTGTTCTTGTCCAGGAGAGTGAGCTGTAACTGAGCAAACTGTTACATGGAACAGATGGACATAACTAGCCTCACAAATAAAGGCCATGATCTTGTTTTTACCTTATTTTCCACAAGTCATTAGCTCAACATGTAGCATCAGGTCTGAGCAGTTGAATCCCGATTTAAACCAATAATGATATTATGAATATCGTATCATTCATAGCATTCTCCAGCACTGGATGGCTTACTTAAGCTGCAGGTGAAATGTGCCCCTCACCAAAAAAGTATCATTCTGAGATTCCTCCATTGCAAAGGGCTGATTCCTGTGGCTTTTGCAGTCCGCATCTTGTCGCATAGAGAGTGAGAGTGAGTTCCAGTTTGGTGGAGAAAAAAGGGGCGGTATTTTGGGGGGAGGGGGTAGAATTAACCCATAACAGAACTCCAGCTGCCAGTTGTGGCCTTTTTAATTTTAGTTCTCAGTTAGAAAAACCTAGTTTCTAGGAAGTCCCATTCTACTGAAGCTGTAATAGCCCCAAAGGAAAGTTTTTTAAAAAATTGGAAACCTTGAGGAAAGGAGTCCTCCTACTCCCCCTCCCCCACACACCCACACCCCAGCTGCTCCCGAGGGTTCTCTCCATCCCATTTATATTTGCTAACAGTTCCAGAGAAGCACTGTAGTAAATGGTGTGGATATACTGAGGTGACAGCCGAGGAAATATCAAGCCACAGCAGACCACCATGGTCTGGTGCCACCAAGAAGCAGCGAGACCGCCAGAGGCTTCATAAGGAGAGAAAAATCAATAAATGAGGGAGGGAAGATTTTTTTTTTCTTGTCTGCTTTAGAAAAATCATCCCACAGCGCCATCTAGCAGATACAATTGAGTAGAGATAGAAAATAAGTAGGGACTCAGGATGGAGGAGAACAAAATGAGACATGACAGTATAACACCGTGAAAGAGAATTTCATGCCACACAGTAGCTCCTCTCTTTAGCATCCAGTGCAGGTCACATGGGCCCTTTATTCAAATGGAGAGATTGTTATGCCCCACTCTCCCCAGTACAATTACTCTTCTTTCATGCCAGATAGTTTAGCAGGGTTTGCTCAACTCAATGGCAATTCAGTGTGTTCTCACATAGGTCAGCCAAGCTTTGTGATCCCAAAGGGCATTATAGTACGGTTTAGAAGACATGGTGGAGAGTTTTGATAGAGCACAGATTTTGAAAGCTGAGTATAACCCAGTTCATACTCTGCCTGTCTTTCTTTTCCCCCCTCCCCCTATACCCCAAGTGGGACCAAGCTGTGTTAGAACATAGTTGAGCTGCACTTGCTGGCTTGTTCTGAGTTAAAATCCCATTGTTAAACCCAGTTGCTTCCTAGCATGGATAGGGCATTCAACTCAGTTGTTTTTGAAGAATGGATGAGGACTTGATTTGTAAAATTTCAGTAAATTCCAATCCAATTCTTTTTTTCCTTATTTCCTGTACTCTTCTTTGTTTCATTCATTTTTCCATATTGCAAATCCCACCCCAATAAATAAATCAATGACCCGCATAAGTGGACCTAGAAACATGGGGACTCATGGAAGGTTGCCCAAAATCAACAAATGAGTGGGCAGGTTTCAGGCACAGTTAAAGAAACTCTCCAAGACCGGGACCTCTAAGAAGATTCACTGAACCACAGCTGCTCTTTGTTCCCCTCACTACAGGTGCAAAGAACTAACCATGCTGGCTATCAACTGTAAGGGGTAGCATTCTGAATTAGTGATTATTCACCTTACAGAGGAAGCCTTTCACTTAGCATTAGAGATGTATTGCTCAGAAATAGCACAGAGGCATTGCTGGCAGCAGGGCCCTGGTCTAACTTGAATGTGTCTTGTAAACAGACAGGTGTGCTAAGAACACAGAGGTAGGAAGAGGATTTGTTCTCTCCAAGTTCTGGGATCTTCTGATATTTTATGGGTTAAAACAGGGACAGGGTATCAGGGCCTTGGGAAAGTCATTTAAACCAAAAATTTCAAGCCTAAAATTAGACAACTGAATCCATATTTTGACACCTCAAAGTAGCCTGATTTTTACAGCTGAGCTGCTGCAATTTCCACGGAGTCAATAGATGTTATGCATATTCATCAGCTCTGAAAACTGGTCACTTTTATCTCTTTCTGTCTTTATCTAAGGCCCATTGTTTTTGGTTTTACTAAATCCCTTTGCTCCCCTCCCCCCCCCCCCGCCCAACTCCTGGGTTTATGCTGTTTGGGTGAGACCCATATCAGGGATCGTTGTAAGATCTGCAAGTCATTTAAGGCCTGGACGAAAAGAGAGAGGTACATTCAACTCCGGGCCATCCTGATGAAGTTGGTGCTGACCCCAGCTCTGATGCGCTGCTCTGAGCCGGCACCGGGCACCATGGCGTCTGCACGCGGCGATCCCCTAGGGCTTTCGTCCAGTTGGCACCGTTCCCCATCCTGGAGGCATAAGAAAGCCAAGAAGACTCCCTCTTCACAGCGGTACTGTGGTGCACAAGGGGCAAAGGCTAGGCCCGTCCCTGGTCCCACCTCCCACAGAAGGTGGCCTTTCCAGTGGCAATTACGTCAGCTAGGCGGGTCTCAGAGCTCAGGGCCCTGACATCTGATCTCCCATACACGGTTTTCCATAAAGACAAGGTCCAGCTCCAGGCACACCTGGCATTCCTACCGAAGGTGGTCTCTGCCTTCCATATGGGCCAGGACATCTTCCTGTCGGTCCTCTGCCCCAAGCCACATGCGTCCAGTGAGGAGCACCGTCTCAGCACGCTCAATGTGGGAAGGACTCTGGCTTTCTACCTCGAGTGGATCAAGCCATTCAGAAAGTCCTCACAGCTGTTTGTAGCCTCAGCCAAGCGCATGAGGGGTTGGCTGATCTCCACGCAGCAACTCTCCAACTGGATCACTTCATGCATCTGTACCTGTTTTGACCTGGCAGGTCCCCTCCCCCCCCCGTCGCCAATTGTGAAGGCACACTCGACTTGGGCACAGGCTTCGTTGGCAGCCTTCTTGGCCCACGACCCTATTTAGGACATTTGTAGGGCTGCTACTTGGACTTCGGTTCACATGTTCACCTCCAGTATGCAATTTTCTCCCAAACCAGGGATGATGCCGGGTTCGGCAGGATGGTGCTCTGTCCCGGGAACTTGTGAACTCCTACCCACCTCCAACAGATATATCTTGGAATCACCTATTGTGGAATACACATGAGCAAGTACTCAAAGACGAAAAGACAGTTATCTTTTGCAACTGGTGTTCTTCGAGATGTGTTGCTCATGTCTATTCCACATCCTGCCCTCCTTCCCCTCTGTCGGAGTGGTCTGACAAGAAGGAGCTAAGAGTAGGGGAGCACGCAGCGCCCCTTAAATCGTGCCAAGGCGGCGCCACTCCACTGTTCGCAAGAGGGCACTTCCCCTATGGGTACTGCTAGGGGAAAAACTTCCAGCACAGGGGCACGTGGCAAGCACGCACACCTATTGTGGAATAGACATGAGCAACACATCTCGAAGAACACCAGTTACGAAAGGTATACTTGTATGCTGAGCTGAAAGGATCAAAACTCGGTTAAATATGTTTTGGCTGAATGTACAAAAACCTTTCCCATCAGACGTTATAAAGCTAACCCAATACTCTTTGGTTTGGCTTTATGGAATATGGAATCTCTTTTTTATACATCCATTTATTTTATTACTTTCATGAACTGCTGCTCCTCATTAGAGTATCTGTATATTTACTGTATTGTGCCTACAGTTCCTCTAGACTTGAGAAAAAAAGCATAGGTGGAAATCTGTTGTGGTTACATCAGGAACAGAAAAGGTTTTTATTTTATTTTTTTTTTCCCTTTGGTCACATACCACTCCAAAGAACTGAAGAAAAACAACTCTAGATTGATCTATAATGTAACCCAAATCACTACTGATTATGACCTCATGCTTCAGTGAATTCAGCTCTTTTGAATGACCATGGCAATTACTTGGCTAAAAATTATACAAGTCCCAGATGCAAAATAAATCTCAAATAATACATCTCAAATATGTTTCATTCTGACAAGAATGAAACTAAAATGTACATTAAATAATACCACAATAAAGGCACATCCTTTAAATAAAGGCAAGCTGGTCAAATGTGTTTAATGCTCGGATTTGAAGTAGACATGGCTATTGAGAAGGAAAGGAGCAAAGGAGGAGACATCTGGGCTCCAAAGCATTTTCCTGCTAATAGCTGCTGATACAGAGAGTTCTTTGTGACTTGCATTGTGAACTTTCATGACCTTTTGAAATCAATCTAATATGTACAGTATATCCATAGATATTCTCAGAAACACACAAGACATTTTCATGATAAGTGGAGGAGACTGCTATATTTTTAATGACATTTTTCTTTATTACTGTTGCTGTTTTAGCATGTTAAATTTGACAATTGAGTGCTTCTGAGCCATTAATATTTAGCATTTGTAGCATTTGTATGTTTAAAGTATGTTCAAATCACTTTACAAAATTTAACTAATTAACCTCTCAACCGCTACATAGTGGTGAGCTACATAGGTGGGGAAGTATTGCCTCCATTGTTCAGATGGGAATTTGAGAGAGGTGCAGTTACCTTCCCTAAGCCACATATGAGTCAGTGGCAGAACCAGGATTAATATGCATTCCCATCTTCTAACCACTAGATCAGGGGTTCCTAAACTGTCACCTTGACATCAATTCCAGGGAAGGTAATGGAACAGCTGATATGGGACTCAATTAGTAAAGAACTAGAGGAAGGTGATATAATTAATGCAACTCAGTATGGGTTTATGGAAAATAGATCCTGCCAAACTAACTTAATTTTTGATAATATTATAAGCGATAAAGGCAATAGTGCTTACGTAGTATACTTAGAGACCCTGTGAGGCATTTTGACTTGATATCTCACTTTAGATTAAAAAACTAGAACACTATAAAATTAGCATGACATACATTAAGTAGATTAAAAACTGGCTAACTGATAGGTCTCAAAATTTAATTGTAAATGGGGAATTGTCATCAAGTAGGTGTGTGTGACACGTTTGTCTTTATTGAATTGCATCTTGTTGAATTCAGACCAATTCTCCAATTTGTCAAGGTCATTTTGAATCCTAACTCTGTTCTCCAAAATTCTGGCAACCCTTCCCAGCTTGGTATCACCTGCAAATTTTATAAGTAGTCTCTCCCCTCCATTATCCAAGTCATTACTGAAAATATTGAATATTTCTGGACCCCACTAGATAGTCCCTTCCAGTTTGAAAGTAAACCATTGATAACTACTTTTTGAGTACAGTCTTATAACCAGCTGTGCACCCACTTTATAGTAATTTCATCTAGACCACATTTCCCTAGTGTGCTTATGAGAATGTCATGTGGGACTGTGTTAAAAGTTTTACTAAAATCAAGATATATTACATCTGTTGCTTCCCCACATCTACTAGGCCAGTAATCCTGTTAAAGAAGGAAATTAGGTTGTTTTGGCATGATTTATTCTTGACAAATCCATGCTGGCTATTCCTGTTATCCTCTGGGTGCTTACAAATTGATTGTTTTATAATTAGTTCCAGTATCTTTCTGGTCTATAGTTCCAAGGATCCTCTTTTTTTCACCCTTTTAAAGCTAGGTACTACATTTGCCTTTCTACAGTCTTCCAGGATCTCACCTATTCTTCTGGTCTTTTCAGAGATAATTGGTAATAGTTCTGAGATAGCTTCAACGAGTTCCTTAAGTACCTTAGGATGAATTACATGAGGTTCTGTGAGCTTGAATACCTCTGACTTATCTAAATATTCTTTAACATATTCTATCCTGGTTTTGGCTTCTTTTCCTTCCCCTTGTTGTTAATATTAATTATATTGAGTATCTAGTCACCATTAACTTCTTCAGTAAAGACTAAAGCAAAATAGACATTAAACTCCACTGCTTTCTTGATAATCAGAGGGGTAGCCGTGTTAGTCTGGAATTGCAGAAGTGACAAAGAGTCCTGTGGCACCTTAAAGACTAACTAAAATTTTAGAGCACAAGCTTTCGTGGATTAATACCCACTTCGTCGGATGCTTTCTTGATGTCATCCTTATTAGCTCTCCTTCCCCATTGAGTAGAGGGCATACACTTTACTTTGTCTTTCTCTTGCCCCAATATATTTAAATAACCCCTTATTTATGGCTTTTTATGTCTCTCACTAGGTATAACTTATTTTGTGCCTTAGCCTTTCTCATTTTGTCCTTACATACTTGTGCTGTTCTTTTGTACTCTTTTCTACTTTTAGTAGGATTTCTTTTTTATTTTCAGGTGATTAAAGAGTTCCTGATATAGCCATATTGTCCTTTTACTATTTTTCCTATCTTTCTCTGGCATCAGGATAGTTTTCAGTTGTGCCTTTAAAACTATCTCCTTGAGAAAATGCCATCTCTTCTGCATTTCTTTTTCCCTTTGATTTTCTTCCCATGGACCTAACCCTCCAATACTCTGAGTTTATTGAAATCTGCATTTCTAAAATCCATTGTCCTTATGCTGCTCCTTTCACTCCTCCTTTCCTTAGAATCGTGAAATCTGTCATTTCACAAATCAGATTAATTACCAATTCCTTCCTAATGGTACAGAGTAAAATCTAAAATGGCTTCTCCCAGGTTACTTCCTCCACTTTCTGAAACAAAAATTTTATTCCAATAGATTTCAAGAACTCATTTGAAATGTTGTGTGTTGCCACATTAGTCTTCCAGCAGATGTCTTGGTTGTTAAACACCCCCTTTTCAGCCAGGTTTTGTGTTTGGGAGGTTTATGTTATTTGTTCTACTTCCCCTACCTGCTTTGGTAGCTTATAGTAGATCCCAATAGTGACAACATGTCTATTTCTTACCTCATTTATTTTTACCCAGAGACTTTCAGCTGGTCTGTCTCCCATTTCCTTCTGGACCTCAGAACAAGTTCTATATTCTTGATGTAGAATGCAGCATCTCCTCCCTTTTTACCCTTGTCTGTCCTTCCTGAATCAGCTGTACCTCTCTCTACTAATATTCAGTCATTAAATTGATCCCACCCTCTGATGACGATTGTACCTCAGTGCTTGGCTGTAGACAATGGTTCGTGTGCTGTGCCCGGGATGGAAGCTGGTGGCATGAAGGTAGGCATAGCTGTTGGTAGGTTTTCGGTATAGGGTGGTGTTGATGTGGCCGTCATGAATTTGCACCGTGGTGTCTAGGAAGTGGACCTCCCGTGTAGACTGGTTCAGGCTGAGGTGGATGGTGGGGTGGAAGCTGTTGAAATCACGATGGAATTTTTCCAGAGTTTCTGGACCCCAAATTAATGACGGCCACATCAACACCACCCTATACCGAAAACCTACCAACAGCTATGCCTACCTTCATGCTACCAGCTTCCATCCCGGGCATACCACACGATCCATTGTCTACAGCCAAGCACTGAGGTACAATCGTATTTGCTCCAACCCCTCAGACAGAGACCAACGCCTACAAGATCTTCACCAAGCTTTCTCAAAACTACAGTACCCTCACAAGGAAATAAGGACACAGTTCAACAGAGCCAGACGTGTACCCAGAAGCCTGCTGCTGCAAGACAAGCCAAAGAACACCACTGGCCATCATCTACAGTCCTCAGTTAAAGGCTCTCCAATGCATCATCAGTGACCTACAACTCATCCTGGACAACAATCCCTCACTTTCACAGGCCTTGGGAGGCAGACCAGTCCTGGCCTACAGACAACCTGCCAATCTCAAGCATATTCTCACCAGCAACAGCACACCGCCATAATAACTCTAACTCAGGAACCAATCCATGCAACAAACCTCGATGCCAACTCTGCCCACATATCTACATCAGCAACACCATCACAGGACCAAACCAGATCAGCCATACCATCACTGGTTCATTCACCTGCACATCTACCAATGTAATATATGCCATTAGGTGCCACAATGTCCTCTGCTATGTACATCGGCCAAACTGGACAGTCCCTATGAAAAAGGATAAATGGACACAAATCAGATTTCAGGAATGGCAATATACAAAAACCTGTAGGAGAACACTTCAACCTCGCTGGACGCACTATAAAAGATTTAAAGGTCAGCATTTTGCAGCAAAAAAAACTTCAAAACCAGACTGCAAAGAGAAACTGCAGAGCTGCAATTCATTTGCAAATTTGATACCATCAATCAAGGACTGAACAAAGATTATGAGTGGCTAGCTAACTACAAACGCAGCTTCTCTTCTCTCGGTGTTCACATCTCTAGATTAGCTGCTAGAAGAGGACCTCATCCTCCCTGATTAGAGATAACAAGCTGGTTCAGCCTGATTGAACTAACCTTGTTATCTCTAACCTGGCCCTTGCCTCTTATTTATTCCTGCCCCTGGATACTTCCACTGCATGCATCCGACGAAGTGGGTATTAGCCCACAAAAGCTTATGCTTTAATACTTTAGTTAGTCTTTAAGGTGCCACAGGACTCTTTGTCACTTCTTTGTCAGGTGGACCCATCTCTTTCCAGAATTTTTCTTTCCCAGAACAGTATCCTTAGTCAAGAAAGCTGAAGACATCCCATCAACATTATCTATGTAGCAATTCATTCATGGTGAAGGGGCAATTTATTACAGTCTACAAGTATTTACATGGGGAACAAATATTTAATAGTAGGCTCTTCAGTTTTGCAGGGAAAGGAATAACATGATATAATAGCTGAAAATTGAAGATAGACAAATTCAGTCCAGAAATAAGTCATACATTTTTGACAGTGTGGGTAATTAAACCTTGGAATTAACCATTGCCAAGAGTTGTAGTGGATTCTCCATCTCTGACCATTTTAAAATGAGGATTGGATGTTTTTTTTTCCTAAAAGGTATGCTCTAGGAATTATTTGGGGAAAATTCTATGGCCTGTGTTCTATATGCAGTCAGACTAGATCATCATGGTGGTCCCGTCTGGCCTTGGAATCTTTGGAATTGATGGAAGGACTCCATTAGGGCTTTGGATTAGTCTGAAAATGACTAAATCAAGCTCTGTCTGTTTAGCATTCTGCACACTCTCATGTGAGAATAGCTTTTTACATCCTGAAGATAACATGTTGAATGTGAAGTTGCCATTACTCTCATAATTATCATGTCACAGGTAACTCTTGTCTTTACAGAATCCTGCACAACTCTGAAACCACTTCAGACCATTTAGTTAGCAAACTGTTGTGTCAAAGCTGCTTGCCAAAATCTCATGCTACTGCTGTTGTAACGAGATCTCTTGGGATTTTTTTACACGAAGACCTTATCTCCAGTTGGTTGGGATTATCTGACATTTACATTTCAGGCATTTGTATGATACCTGTGCCATAGTATTTAAGTGTACTTGCATACAGTTGTGGTCTGTTATACCAATGTTAGGAAAACATACTAAACTTGTGAAAATGCAAAGCTTTAAGGATTTCCCCCCTCCCCAAGTGCGTGTGTGTGTTGCCGATGCAAGACTTCTTGAAAATAAAGTTTTAAGTCTCTCCAATTTCTCTCCCTCTGCTGATGTAGCTGTGATTATATAATCATATCCAAAGTCTCTTCTTTCTCTGTGTAGCACTAGTGCATGGTGTAAGAAGAAAAAAATGTGTGACTTGTAATTAGGTAATGAAAAATGGTTTGAGATGAGACAAGGTTCAGAGAGTAATAATATTGCATCTGGGAACTAATACTGCAATCCTGATAAGGAAGAGGCAGATGCTGAGGTTGATGGTGTCACCTCACAGCAAGTCTTTTCCACAGTGGCAGGAGTTTGGTGTGAATTAGCTCCTAATTCATGCTTTGGAAACCTTGTAGAAACATTTTCCAGTTTCATTATCTGAACAGGAACTCAGGGGTGCTGCTGAACCTATTACCCCTTTGTGTGATTCTAATCAAAATATCCAGCTTTCCTGTTTGTTTGCTTGTTTGGTTTGCTATAGCAACCGAGAGCTGTTGTTGTAGGCCTTGGTGAGGGAAGGTGGGATGAAATAATTAATTCCATTTTCTTTTTAAACACAGCACTTTAAATCTTTTCCAACCTTTTTATCTGTAACTGAGATACAGCTTTTGCCTATGGAAACCAAATAATATGAATGACAAAAGGTCTTGTGCAATCCCTGTATGTAGATGCTGCATGCACGATGGAACTTTGCAAACCCCAAACTTAAAATATGTCTCCGTCTGTCATATTTCAGTGGGACATGAGCTCTAGCAGATGCTCAGTGAAGGACAATATAATCCTTTAGGGATTCAAATGGATGAATTAGAATCTTTTGAAACTTGCTATCACTACATAATTCTTTCATTTTTAACAGTCCCTTAGTTGAGATATACATAACTCGTTTAGGCCATATTTTGGCTGGGGACTAACCTCTGATAAATTGAAATATGTTGCCACTTACCTCAAAAACTCAGCAAATGGGAAGCTAGAACTAGATGTTAAAATTAGATTTTTGTTTTCATATGGTGGTGTTCCATTGATCTAAATACAAGATCTGAAGTGTATCGATGATATGATGTACACATCAGGATAAAAGCACATGAAATTATGTGTATAAGTAATTCTGAGACCGGGTATTTCCAAAACTCCCTTCTTCCATATGCTGCCTTCTGCAGTGGGGAAGAGATATCCCTTAATACTGTTGTTTTTATGGGGAAAAGAGAAGTTAAAGCAGTGCACAAGAATATGGTGGTCAAAACTGTACAATTGGAGATTCAGGGTGGGGCTTCAGTTCTGATCCACTACTAACACCGTTGTCCATACCTCCCCATTTGTATCCCCACTTCAGAATATGCCCTATGTGACTTCATGTCACCCCCTTCTCTGTTCCATCATCCTCTGTTCAGCTCCTCACCTTATGGGGCCTCACCAGTGCCCCTTCTTCTGTAGGGAGGAGGGCTAGGGAGAGAGAGTAGTCTGTACTCAGAAAGGCAGAAGGATTCAAGATGAGAGGGGGGGGGGGCAGTGAAGACACTAAGATACAGCTAACGATTTTGTGGCCAGGGTAATCATTCCCAAGAAGGCAGTGGAGGAGGAGAACTGGGCTGGGAAACATGGAGTTGCTGGGAAATTATTTAAAAACTGCCCCCAAATTTTAACACAAAATTAAGGTTGCCTGGTACCCTTCTGAAAAATTGAATTCAGTAATTAAACCTCTGAAAACCAGGAAATGAAAAGTTAAAGTAACACAAACATAAACTTCAGAAAACCAGAAAAAATGCAGAATTATGATACATGGCATCCTCCAAATTCAACCTTAAGTCTTCCCCATGGAGCTAGCCATAGCCACTGGGAATCATTCAGTATGGGTGGTGCCACAGACATGAAGAATGTTTAAAAGAAAAAGCTCTTATTTGTGTTGTATTGTGCTCCACGGATGTGAATTCCAGCATTTATCCCCATATGTCCCAGCTGCTTTCACTGTGTTAGGTATCTCTCTATTGAATACCTGAGGGATTACTTGGAGCGCATTGGCAGAGTTGTCCCTGTAATGTGAGGACAGGTGCATGTGCACATTGAGGTATTCCTCATTTCAGTGCTGTGTTTTGTAGGTTGTGTCAGTAGCAGTGCACAGAGTTCTTCTCACCATGGGGATTGCCTGCAGACTGGTGACATACCTGACTGTTGTCTTTGAGGCTTGGGGAGGGGTAACTGAAGGCAGTATCTCAGAGGGAATCCTTAGTGTGAAACGTTTAGCAAATCTGAGGTGGTTTCTCCTACTTTGAGTATAGGTAGTGTAGATAGTAGCTGTTTGCTTTACCTGACATTAAACCATGTTTTGCCTTCGCAAGGAGAAGGTGCTTTGTGATAAAGTGCTTAGGTATTCTGTTCCTAAAGTGTTGTGCTAATGCATGTTGTCGGTGTGTCAGGGCATTCCTTGAAGAAGGCAGAGGTAAGGTTATATTGTGGAAGTGGCATGTACTTTAAATCTGTAATTCCATGTTTTCAGAAGTTTAAGTTTACATTATCTTAAGTCTTCATTCCCTGGTTTTCAGAAGTTTGAGTATAGCTGACCTTAACATTCTAAAAGGGCAGGAGGCGCCAACAAATAATCTTAACTTTGCATTAATGAAATTTAGGGAGAGTTAATATTGCTGGAAAGCACTCAGATAGTAGAGTGATCGATGGAGGTCAAAGATTGAAAATAATTATGTTCACATACCTTTTCAGTGATACCCTAGCTGAAACATATATTTTTCATGTCACCATTGTCAGCATTTATTATTGCTGTAGGAAAACTATTGCTACCTTTCACGTTTCTATTTTCTTATGGCTTAGTAATTTAGTGAACCCACTAAATATATTCCATATCATGACTCTGGCTCACGTAGCCACTGATGTTACTCTTTGAGACTGCATAATAGTCTCAAGATTGACTCTCAATGGACTAATGGATTATCTGAAGGAAATATCTAGAAACCTTCATTTTTTGCTAATAAGTTAACTTAAAAGTGCATTTAATAATCTATAGGATGCATTTATCCTCTAAGCTGTCTGCTTTCAGTCCATAAGTGATGTGAATATGAGAGCTAATATAGAAAAAAATACTCTTACCTTCAAAATAAAGAATGTTTTTTATAAAAGTGAACATACTGCCTCTTTCTTTAGAAGATGTTAAGAACTTCTATCTTGAGTCCTTCTTATAGCAGTAAAGAAAACGAGAAATACTTGTGGCACCTTAGAGACTAACCAATTTATTTTAGCATAAGCTTTCGTGGGCTATAGCCCACTTCATCAGCTGCATAGAATGGAACACACAGAAATAGATGCATTTATATACACAAAAATCATAAAAAGTTGGAAATTACCATACCAATTCTAAGAGGCTGTTTAATTTGGATGAACTATTATCAACAGGAGAAAAAAAATTAAACAGCCTCTTAGAATTAGTATGGTAATTTCCAACTTTTTATGCTTTCTGTGTATATAAATGCATCTTACTTGTATTTGTATGGATCCCAAATTTAAGTATTTAATTTGAGATCTATGGCAACGCATCCCCCACGTTAGTGCGGGACCGCGCATGGATCCCGAACCCCGGGCTATTGCGAGGGTCCAGTGTATTTATTTGCCAGATACGCTAAATATTCATACGCCCCTTCATGCTTCAGCCACCATTACAGAGGACATGCTACATGCTGATGATGCTTGTTAAAAAAAAATCATGTGTTAATGAAATTTGTGAATGAACTCCTAGGGGGAGAATTGTATATCTCCTGCTCTGTGTTACCTGCATTCTGCCATGTATTTCATATTATAGCAGTCTCAGATGATGAGCCCACGCATGTTGTTCATTTCAAGAATACTTTCACTACAGCTTTGACAAATCTCAAAGAAAGTACCAATGTGAGATTTCTAAAAATTGCAACAGCACTTGACCCAGGGTTTAAGAATCTGAAGTGTCTTCCAGAATCTGAGAGGGACAAGCGGTGGAACATACTTTCAGAAGTCTTAAAAAAAGAACACTCTGATGTAGAAACTATAGAACCCAAATGATCAAAAAAAAAATCAACCTTCTGCTAGTGGTATCTGGCTCAGATAATTAAAGTGAATATGTGTCAGTCCACAGTGCTTTGGGTTGTTGTCAAGCAAAACCCGTCATCAGCATGGATGCATGTCCTCTGGAATGGTGGTTGAAGCATGGTGGGACAAATGAATCTTTAGTGCACCTGGCACATAAATATCTTGCGACACCAGCTACAACAATACCATGTGAATGTCTGTTCTCACTGTGGAAGAAAACGAGTCCTCACTCTGATTTTGGTAAGCAGCAAGTCAGAGACAGTTTTATTCAAGCAATTGCAAGAAGGAAGACAGCAGTTTGGACAAAGTGTTTGTCCTTATGCAAATCTTCAAAGTACAGACAATCTCAAGCAAATATTTATATCCCTTTATTACATAAAGTGGTGTCCTGTTTATACATTTTTCTTTCTGATATCTTACTTGTTTTTAACATTTTCCTGCTACAATTACATTCCATTGTTATCCCAAGGCAAGGTTAAAAACAGCTTTGTTTTGCAATTTCCCATACACTTACACCAGTCCTGCCTTTACAGATCTTGCATTATTAGGTTTAGGGCTAGGATTAGCCTGACTTTTGTTCTGTCTTTAACACAGCTAAGATGGCTGCACTCAAATCCCTTTTTCTCACTTACACATCACTTTCAGGGGATATTGTAAACAAGAAGCAGCCAGCATTATCTCCGATTAATGTAAACAAACTTGTTTGTGTGAGGAATTGGCTGAACAGGAAATAGGACTGAGTGGACTTGTAGGCTCTAAAGTTTTACATTGTTTTATTTTTGAATGCAGTTATTGTTTGAATGTAATTGACATTTGTAAGTTCAACGTTCATGATAAAGAGATTTCACTAAGATAGTTGTGTTAGGTGAATTGAAAAATACTCTTTCTTTTGGTTTTTTTAAGTCTGTTGGGGTTTTTTAGTGCAAATACTTGTAATCAAAAATAAAGTGAGCACTGTACATTTGTATTTTGTGTTGTAATTGAAATCAGTATATTTGAAAATGTAGAAGACATCCCAAAATATTTAAATAGATGGTATTCTATTATTGTTTAATAGTGCGATTAATCACATAATTAATTGTGATTAATTTTTTAAATCACAAGATTAATCGTGATTAATTTTTTAATCACTTGACAGCCCTACATTTTTTCATGCCACAGGGCTCAGAATTTTGACTACATTGCTTGTCTTGTACTCGCGCTTGCTTGCTCTCTCCATAGAACGTGCATGTCCTTGCTATCACAGAACCAAATAGGTAAGAATACCAACAGTGTCAACCATCTATATTTCAAAATAAGTTTCAGCTTGTAACTTTTAAGGGATGAATAAAGCCTGAATTTCATTCAGCCTTTCAGTTTGTTCCCAGACCCTTTTAAATTCTGCACGAATACATCTTTCTCTCACACTCAAATATTCATGGTTGTGTCATTTCAGAGCTCTGAAATGTCCATTTTTGAGGGACATCATTCATTTTAGTCCCAAAGCTTCTTACGCTCCACACAAATTGTGGGGTCGCCTCACTTTTATTGTTAAAAACTATTTACGAAAGAAATAAAGAATTGTGAAACTGAGAATGGTAATACTTATACTAAAGAATCAACTTCCACAGCATTCTAAATTTCCTTGATGGATATTTTTGGTCTTTGTCACACTTACTTATTACTTGTGCTATCGTAGTGCCTCAGAGCCTTGGTCATAGACCAGAAATCCTGTGTTAGATGCTTTACAAACACAGAACAAAAACACAGTCCCTGCTCCAAAGAGCTTATAGTCTAAGTTTAAGACGAGACGACAGAGAGAAACAGATAAACTGACAGGAAAACAAGGAGACACTGAGACAATACGGTCAGCATGGTAAGCTGTGGTCTCAGTATTTCAGCAGCATGTTGTGCCCTACATTTGAGACTTGACAGGTTGAGCGCGGTGATCAGCTCCTATCACACAGAAGTCAGCGGACCACTTCTACCGTAATTTGTCCAATAAAGATCAAGAAATTCTAGGGCCTCAATCCTGCATACACTTATGCACGTGCTTAACTTTAAACTTGTGAGTAATCCAATTGATGTCAAGTTTGAATTAAATATGTAAATAAACGTTTGCAGGATTAGGGCCTAAGTGAGATGGTGATATTTAGTAAGTTAAAATGGAACCTGGGAACTAGGACTCTTGAGTTGTATTCCTAGTTCTACCATTGATTTGTTTGTGAACTTGAGCAAATCACTCAAATTCTGTGTCCTCAATGTAGCCATTTGTAAACTGCACCTAATAATATGTATATTGTCTTTAATGTTCAATCTGAGACTTAATTAATGTATTATTACAAAGAAATTTTAAGGCCTTGAATGAAGCATGCCATCAAAGCAAAATATTATTACGTTCTGTCACTCTAGATGAAACATGAAAAGTTAAACATAACTTATGAGACAATTTTTTGCTGGCCTATCATATTGGAACATAAAAAGGATAATGTTGCTTAGAATCCCCTATTCTGTGTAGTATCTTTAGGTGGATCAATGGCACTTATAGCATAATGCACGATCATGGCCTAAAGACTTTGTGAACTTTAATATTATGACTGGGAAAGCTATGACAAATGGATGGTTGCTGTAAAATTTTCCAGTAACCACTTTCACTGTGCACCTAGGATCTTCACAAGCCAGCTTTTTTCATTGAGTTCATTTGGCAAGTAATCCAAAGGTAAAAAGAATGGGTCTGTTTTTGTAATCAGACCATTGTTGCTGAGTTCTTTTTTGTCCCTGATAACGTTCAGGGAGTTGAAAATGGAGGAAATATTCCAGTCCATACATACAGTGAAATACTATTAGCGTCATTGTTGCAGGAAGATGTGGAAAATATATCTTTTCCCCAGTTTTTCTTTATTGGGTATTCTTTCAAGAATGGTTTGTGATGTTTTTGTTCCATTTTTGTGTACCTATAACATTTGTTCTTTCAACAATTTGAACTGTTGGAATTATAAAACCACTAGGACTTCGCTTTTTAGAGTGCACAGAAAGGTTAACCTCGTAATAATTATTTGCTTAAGCAAGACATGCTACAAAAGTGAATATATTATGGTTTGGAACCTTAGATAGTACACTATTTTTAACCACTTCCACTATTTCAAATGTACTTATATTTTTAAAAAATGTTGAAATATACTGTCTGTGAGACAGTACAGCATTAAGAAATGATTTTCAACCATATCTTTAAATTTACTAGCATTTTCAGGTAAGGTTATTTAAACATAGCCCTTTTTGGGTACTTAATATGAGTACATTTTAATGGAAGTGTTGAAAGAACAAATGTCATATGCATAAAACCACAGAATAGTTTTCCACTATACTTATGAACTCAAATATTTCCTTCCTCCCCAAAGCCCTTGAACACAGCCTTGACATTATTTAAATGGGACATTTTTAAGATAGCTCCATTTTTTAGGCTGAACTATCTTCACAGTTGTCCTATGTTTGACTTCTTTTTTGAGGAGGGTGCAATGGAAAGTGCTCAAGTATTCTTCTCATTTTTCCTTTTTTTTTCTGTCAGGAGCATAATCCTCAGAAGCATTATACCACATAGGCTCTTCAGAAGAGGGCTAGACATGATCTGTCTGTACCCCGTCAAATCCAGTCCATGCACTGGCCAGAGAGGGAACCCGAGACCAATATGAGGTTCTTCATTTGTGCAGGATTTGAATGCAGACGTTCTGGCCCCAGGAGTGAGGAGACTGAGCTTCATCCATATTGCACACCCACTCTGTAATGGAGTTCTTACTTGTTGTGGCTTGTAGATCATTGTATAGAAATCAGGTGTACATGCTATGGTAGGGGATACATTGCGAAGAGGAGGGATTTGCCCTGGAAAAGTGACACAGTCCAAATGAAAGTAATTAAAAACAGTGGATTCCAATCAATTAAGTCTCTGAGTTGGAATGATGTTGTTTTAGAAAGCTAACGTAACTGTGGTTTTCATCTACATTTTTTTTAAATGTGCCCTAATCCTGAAAATGTATTAGTGTCAAATTTCTGCATGGGTGGCTAGAGCAGGGGTTGGGTTCTATTTCTAATCTTAGGCATGTCCCATAACCCGTGAGCTCCATCTGTAAAATGAGGATAATACTGCCTGCCTCTCAGTGGTTTTTGGAGGCTCTGTTAATTGTTAGTAAAGGACTTTAAGATCCGTAAATGAACAATAAAATATAAGTATTGTAAATATGTAAATAAAATATGATAATGCTTTTTTGAAGTACTAGTATTGTATTGGATCCCATTCTAGTTAAAATTTGTTATTCATTCTGCTGGGTAACTTGCATCATGTTGTCTTACGTTGCGCAGCCTAAAAAAACAAACAAACAAAAAACCATGACACTAACTCACATAACAAAAGAGTAACACAATATAGTGTGATGCAGGGTATTGGGAAGAGGAAACCAAAAGAATATATCCATAGAATAGTCCCATGGAAATCTTTCTCTCCCCCTCCACTTTCTGGAGCACGACTAAGGAAATATCAGCTTGGCCCAGCTCAAGGAAAAGAAGTTGCTGAAACTGACATTCTCACACATCTTTCCCTGATGCCAGAGAATGACAGCTCAGAGGTCCAGCCCAGTGAACTGTCAGACAGCACAGCTGTTAGGGCACCAGAGTTGAAGGCTAACATCATACATCAGTATGGCAAATGATGAGAAAACGGTGTGTGTGACAGTTATAGCTTTTAAAGGAAGAGAGTGCAAAATGCATTGATCATATCTGTCTCTCATTCAGACACACGCCCCACAGCTGGATCAAAATATAGCTGGATTCAACTGTTACATTTAATTAGCAGATTCTTCTGTGCGTTAAGGAGTGCAAGGCATTTCTATTGTTTTTCATGCACTTGTTGATCATTACTTCTAAATACCTGAACTTTAAGAATCGTTACTACCAGATGTCTGTTGAACAGTGTATGACTAGCATGGTGTTGAATAATCTCGAATAAACTGTTTAGATTAACTCTGACCATCAAAAATGAAAGACTGTAGAAGTGTGAATTTGATTCTGAAGATCTCTGTTAACTAACAGATACCTTCGCGATGTCCTCTGTATATTGTACTGTAGATCATCAGTTCTGAAACTGGTTAGTGGTATGCTTAGGCACGGGTGCTGACACTTCCTGTGTGTTTCCAGCCTCAAAATCATATTAAAACTACAATACATACTTTCCTAATAATATTTTCACATGTGAGCAATTGCTGTACTTGCCCCAAGCACTATGATAGGGAAGGGAGATCTGCTCTAGACCACATTTCATTATGATGGATATAGTGAAAATGGTGGAAAACCCTTCCTATGCATATATATTTAAGGTGCATTTTTAAAAAAAGAAAAGAGATGTCTGTCTGTTTTCAAATGGTATTTTATAGCATATTACAATCTAACATGAGTTTCAGCAGAAGTTACATCTCACCTTTGTAGAGAATCCATCAAGCTGAATCTTTTACATCCTCCTCAGAATGATATATCTGCAGCTTGCCCCCTGGATACGGCAGACATATCCACACATCCTGCTGGCATTCATTTGGTTGAGATTCTAGAAAATACCAGCATTCTTAAAGGTTAATAGGAGGTTGAATAGATTTTTAACAAGATTAAGTTGCAGTTTGGAAAGAGGAGAGAAGCAAAAAACCCTTCTGTAATTCTTTACAATCTACCAGAAACTGGGAATGGGTGGGGATGATTCACTTGATGATTACCTCTTCTGTTCATTCCCGTTGAAGCACCTGGCATTGGCCACTGTTGGAAGACAGGATACTGGGCTAGCTGGACCTTGCTCTGACCTAGTATGGCCGTTCTTATGTTCTAATGTTCTCTCATATCAATACTACCACCAGAGATAAGAATAAATCTTGTCTTGTGTAGTGAAGGAATGCTCCTAAATAGATCTTTCCCCCAAAAAACAGAGTAAAACAACAAGCTACTAATATTTCTCCTGAAACACAATTGTTATGATTCCAATGTGAAAAGACATCTTATACAAAGGAAGTGTGTCAGTTCCCTTCCTGGACAATTATACAGTAGCCTTTAGTTTAGCATACAGTATCTATGTTATCTAAATAGCATACAGTATCTATGCTATCTAAATAACATGATATTGGTTGCTTTAAAAGTATATCTCAATTTGATTAGAGTCAATAAAATCAGCCTAAAATTGGGCCAAATTCTTCCTGCAGATTCTCATGCACAACTCTCATTGAAGTTGCACGTATTTATCTAAGGGCAGAATTGGCTCATCATTTGTTTTGGTTTGTTGTATAAATTGTCTGCTTGTGTGTATGGATTGCCCTGGTTTGTTTTATTGTTCGTCTCTCTCTTGACCATGATTGATGATGGAAATAATTATTTCCAGGCATGCTCCATTTTATTGTATTTATTTATTTATTGTTGACCGCTCACTAATGTCTACTTGCTCTTCTTTACTTTCTGGTGGTAAGCCAGATATATTTTGTTTTAATTTCCCTCTTTCTCTGGATGACTAAAATCTCATAGCAGATATATAAAAGCTGCATACCACATGTGTAAGTGTGCAGGCCTTGCAGTCTTTATGCAGAGCATTGCAGCGTTTGGAAACATTCACTTTCAGAGCAGTATATAGATGTGTTTCCTTGTCTTCCATTCAGTCAGTGTGCGTAGAAAGCAAAGATTAAAGGGACATGCATAGTTCAAAAGTTTTTTCTTAATAGTTTTGGAGAGTGTCCCATCTGAGAATATCAAAGTGCTTTCCCAGCACTAAGGAATAAAGCCTCATAAGTTCTCTTGCCCTTTCTCCACACTGGGAGTTAGGTGGTGGTGTCCCCATTTCACAGCTAGGAAAACTGAGACACTGTGAGAGAAAGTAACTTGTCAAGCAGTCACATAGCGTGTCAGTACCAGCATCTAGAACCCAGATTTCCTGACTACAATCCTGTGTCTTAAGCCCTGAATCAGCAAAATAGTTAAGCATGTTCATAGCTTTAAGTACATTACAAGTCCCATTCTACACACTCATGGAAGGTGGTGCTTATGCTTAAGTACTTTACTGAAACAGAACCTTAACCACTAAGCTATCTACTTTAAAGTTATTAAAGCAAAGAGGAGATACTTAAAAAGACAACTAGCTGCAGCCACAATGTGTCTCAGATCTTAACACAAATCAACACAGGTGATACACCCAGTCTAATTTGTGCTACTGTGGCACAGTAGTTTGAATGAAACACCAAGGAAGGCAGTAAAAGGAAGAGTTTTCAGAGAATCTTTGTAACGCCAAAGTAAAACACCTTTTATGATCAACACTTTTGGACCCTAGTGAAGTTAATTGGTTCTTTTAAAAAAAAGATGTTCGCAGTAAGTTGAGAACTTTAAAAATGACATTTGGCGGGTATCTTTGGATTTTTAAATTTTTATATTTCTCCTTAACAGAATTAGCCATTTCTTTGAATTAGTAGAGCTGGAAAATAAAGCTGAATTGAAATAGTGGCTGAGTTGACTCAAAAGAAGCTGATTCTTATCCTCATGTATGATGTTTCTTCTGTAGAAAAACACTGGTGGTCTGTAAATTCGTTAGATAAGAGAGCTCACCTCTTTTCTGAGCAGAGCAATTGACTCAACTTATATTTCTTTTGTATTACTTAAACCATGTGCAACCCCCAGTCATAAAGTTGCCCACCAATGACTTTCTCCTGATTAATTTGATTAATTTGATTAATTTGATCCGGCATTTGTGAAACTATTTTATTCTCCAGGTAGAAGTCATAGTCCTTTACAATGCTTCAGAAATAAAATTAAATCAGTTGTACATATCAGGGACAATACTTCCTACTTGTGTGTGTGGCTCTGGTATTCCTGGCTGGCTGGAATCAGAACAAATCCCCTCTTATCACACAGATCTGAAAAAGGGTTAATAAAATGTTTGCTCAGGTGAGGAATTGTACATGTTTCATAAAAA
The DNA here is from genome assembly GCA_007922305.1 of Dermatemys mawii. NCBI lineage: Eukaryota > Metazoa > Chordata > Testudines > Dermatemydidae > Dermatemys > Dermatemys mawii. Next base: position 7,740,168 of record ML677371.1, on the reverse strand, counting down.
TGGAATTGTGCACGCTTCATAAAAATGGGGCTGGAGTGTCAGTAAGCTATTAAAATGTGTGCCTTAACTCAGAACAGGAGGGACCCTGAGTATAATTGTACTTACCTGAAGACATAGAGGTGTTGTGCGAGTTGAGTTAATTCATGTTTTTTAAGTACTTTGTGCTCCTCACCTGGAAGAAACAGCATAAGGTACAAATCATTATTATTAAATTGGAAGCTTGGCGGCTATACTGTGGTCAAAGGTTTATCCTTGGCATGGGCCGTTCAGATGGCACATGCACATACCTGGCATTGATTAACTGGCTGGGAAATGTAGGCCAGTGAGTTCTTCTTCCAGGTAACAGTTCATATTTCACAGGCACTAAATATTATCATCTGTATTTGTGCTACACTATCTGAAATGGTGCCAACAGAAGGCTAAAGCAGTCATTCTGCTTTCCCCTCTGGAGAAGACTTAAAGATTAGAAGTTTCTCTGAGAACAAGGAAAGGAGTGGTCCAGGTACAAATAAATAAAGAAAGAAACTTGACACAATTCTGGGAATAGATACAAAATGTAGGCACCTTATGCAAGCATACTAGTATGATAAGATTGCACTGTGTCTTGTAGAGCAGGACTGGATCATTAGATGCTGACCTTACTTAATACATGGCAAGCAGCTATTATTGCCCATATTGGGTAATGCTTCTGAAATGTAGGCATGGCACTGTAAGTGACCTATAAACCAATGCGATAGAGAAAAATCATGAGAAGTGTACTAAATGGTGATTATACAGAATATTGCCTTTCAGCTGCAGGCAAAGTATTGATGATTTCTTCTCTAGTGATTGATGGGCAACATTGCAAACACCATATTTTCATGGTCACTATGTGGTTGTCTATCACACTATTGGTATTATTGGTATTATCTTTGCTGCTTGACAGTTGCAGGAAAAGTCTAGGGAACACAAGGGAAGTTTTAGACTGTGTTACAGACTTAACAGAACCCCGTTTATAAGGTCACTCATCCAAGCTTTTGAAAGCACCTGTGAAAATATGGATGCCTTGTTATGCTAGCCAGTGATAACTCAATGATGACACAGTTGAGGGAGAATGATATCTGATCTTTTGACATTATGAATAGTGTTCAGCAGAGATGTGTCATCATTCCATTGCTATTTAAACTTTATTTTGCAACAATGTTAAATGAAGCAATACATGAGTTCATCAGGTGGATGAGTTGAATACACAAGTCTATATTCTGACTTGATATGAATCATCAGTGCCATTGATTGCATGAAGGTCTCTGCTGTGAATGGTGCAGTCACATATTTTTCTCTGTTTTGTCGTATTAAATACATTAGTTCCGTGGTTCTGACCTAGAGTTGTGAAGACACTCTCCCACTGCTGTGAAGTGTCCACTATCTGTCACATACATAGAAAAATCACTTACTCTATAAAGAGTGGTGTCACGGGTCCCTGGGGATAGACTAAGCGCAGCTCCCCTAAACTAGAGCAGGTGGGTCCAATCCAGTCTGTTAAAGAGGATTGGGCTACACTTGGGACAGTGGTTCTTAACCTATTTACCAGTGTGGGTCACATGTGCAGCTCTCTCTCATATATACACACTACCTTTATGGCCATGAGGATGTCACATGGGCCGCAAGCTGTATGCTGATTGGGCCACAGGTTGAGAACGACTGACGAAAGCTTATAAAGGGCTGTTAGTGGGCAGTGTGGCCTGTACTGGAGTGGAGCTAGCTCCTTTGGTGGATCCTCTAGAGCAAGGGGCCAGGGCTTCAGGGAAGCAGCACTGGGGCTGTTGTTCCAAGAAGGCAGCAGAGCTGACAGAGACTGGGATGCTGCCGGGAATGGCAGAGACCACTTGTGAGGCCCTGAAGGTGGTTTCTGTTTGTTTGCTAACCTCTGTTAAAGAAATAAAGCTCTGTGCAAAAGACTGGGCATGGCAGTGCATGCTGGGGAGCAGCGCAGCCTGGTGACAGGTGGCCAAACAAATACTTCTGGTGCCTGTAGGCACTGGTATGTTTTTACACACATACCCCTTCACCACTTCCCAAAAGACCTTGCAAAAAACTACTGTTTGCACAAATGTTCACAAGAAAGGAAAGAGACAAGGGTACAAATGTGATCAGATCAAATCACAATGTGGAATTTGCAAAAATGTTTGGAAATAATTTTACCACTATTTACCCAGCTCCATCTATAAAATTCTTTAATTCTCCTTTGCTGTATTCTTTTTATGAGTGTATCATCTGAGTTTCTTTCAGAAGCACGTAACCCAAGACAGAAGTAGAGTATTATGGATATGGTTGTTCTGGGCAGACAAGACAGCATGCAGAGCCCCTGAACATAGGAAAATGTATCCCATTCCAGTGTGTACCAGGAAAACCAGAGCACTAGTGAATGGTGTGTAGTCTGTCATATGAACCTTTTATTGCCTGTAGCACATTGGTAGATATTTTTGATTAACTTGCCAGTAGCTGCTACAAGCCCAAGTTGATTGCTGTTATGTTTGCATATCCTAATTAAGGGGTACTTCTTCCTGTTCTGCTTCTGGTCTGTGTCGGTTTGTGGTTCTTCTTAGAAGCTCTTAGGGAAGCCACAGAATTATACCTCTTCAAAAGAAAAGGGTAACTGGAACGGCTATTTATTATTTCATTATTTTAAATCATCTGTTTTATTGTTTCTATCAATGTAACAATCATTAAACAGCAATAATCTGTAAATAATCACAAAAGTAACATAACTAAGATTTGTCTGTATCTCTAGAATGCTTTTCTTTTTTCATCTCATCAACACAACAAAGGACTAGCGTGAAACTAAACACAAGGGGGAAGACCATTAACAGTCTCCTGCATTTGGGCACATGTGTGCATTGGACATGACACAAAGGATACGTCCCATGGTTATGCCTAAAGTTACTTAGGGCTTGGTTACACTGGCACTTTATAGCACTATAAAGCCTCCACGAGCGCTATAACCTACTCCCCGTCCACACTGGCAAGGCACATAGAGCGCTATAACCGCTGAGTTATAGCGCTCCTGGTAATCCACTTCCGCATGGGGAATAAGGGCTGTAGAGCAGCTGCTGTAGCGCTACAGCAAGAATGTGGACACCCACTGCGCTACAAGTGATCTCTGGAGATGTCTAGAGCCATTTAAGGCAATTGACATCTCTTCCCTTTGTTTTGAACTGGGCTGGAGGAATGCGGAAGTACCTCTTTAGAGTTTCTCTCTTAACTCGGCAGATAAGCAATACAAATGTTTAAGGAGGGAGCCTGTGTGAAAACAAAGCCTTCTGTGAACGGAGGCTCGCTGACAGGCTTTCAGAAGAATGGAAAAACCACTGGCTCTCTCCCTCCGCATACACACAATGCATCCCCCCTCACCCGCCTCGTTTAAAAAGCACGTTGCACCCAGCTGAATGCTGGGATACCTGCCCTAGTGCGCTGCTCTTAATGCCGCATTAAGTGCCCCAAATGTGGCCATGCTATACTGCTGGCGTGTCTGAGTGTGGACATACAATAGTGCTATACATATTACTGTATAAGGGGACCGCTATAACCAATAGTGCTATAATCTTGTAAGTGTAACCATGCCCTTAGATTTTAAGCTCTTTGAGGCAGGGACTTACTTTTGTTCTGTCTGTTGACCTACACAATGGGGTCTTGTTCCATGGCTCCTTGTTACTGCAGTAGTACAAAGAAATAATCATTTCTAATAAATAATAATAGTTGCCTAGATCAATAATTTAGCCACCTGTATACAAATGGCCAGATTTTCAAATGTATGCAGTGTAGTTATAGCTATGTGAGTCCCAGGATGTTAGAGAGACCAACAGAAATCGGTCCAATCCTCACCCCATCTTGTCTCTCAAATCTTCAAAGATTATCAGCCCCCGCAACTCCTAATGAGTTGGAGATACAAGGGTGTGTCTTAATGCAGCAACATTTTCTCCCTGTCTGCTCTCACCGCACATACGATAGGGAAGTATCAGGCTCGTGATCTTTTTGTCAACTTGCTCATTGTGAAAGGAGAATACAGTGAGAGAGATCCTCAGCTGGAATAAGTCTTCATAACTGCCTTACATTAAATGCAGCTACAGTGATTTTCACCAGCTCAAAATATGGTGCAGTGTGTAAATTATTTGTTTTGGGCAGTCCAGCATTCTCTGCTAGTTTATTTTCACTTTTTTTTAGCTTCAGCTTCCTCTCATACATAACTTAGAAGGTCTCCTATATGCATTCTGCTCTTTGAAGAGCAGAGTACTGCACTGGCACAAAGACAAAGTATGTTTGATGTCTCATTACAGTAAAAGATGCAAGCTGTGAAAGTGATCCAGGGTATGGGCCTAATAATGCTTTGGGAATCAGGATGGGATTTTCAGGAATCAGCTTTGGAATTCAGGTCCCATAGCCATATATGGCAAGGCTACTGTTCTTCATGAAGGTAGAGAGCGATGGTTTTCCCTCTTTTATCATTAATTAGACGAGGAAAATGCCCTTCTAGGGTAAATTATTTAGATGGTAAGCTCTTCAGAGCAGGTATCTTATACTCCAGTAAAGCACCTAGCACACGTTTGGTGTTCTATAATTAGTAATAGTCATAGATTAATAGTAAGCACTGAATCTTCAGCCACATATGCAGCAAAATTCTGTGTATTGAGGATTGGTGTCAAATATATAAAACTTTTCTCCACTGTCATGCTTACAAAAACCTAGATTAGGTGGCCCATGGGTTGTGACCGCTGCTTACCATGCTGACAAGTATCATTTCATTCTATCTGTTGTATCCGTCCATTGTCTCTTGTCCTCTGCTTATACTTAAATTCTTTGGAGTAGGGTCCAGTTCCGTCTTATTTTTACAGAGTGCACAGTAGAGCTGGGGCCTCTCGGTGCTACTGTATACACGTAATAATGTAGTTTTGACCTTGACGCCATGACATTGTTAGACTCCGAGATAGCTGCACATGAAAGCAAATATTTTCAGCAATTTGTCCTTTGAGTTCAAGCATTTCAGAGTGCCTCTCTTCCTTCATTTAACAGATAATAGCCTTTGGGTTTTTGCTTGCTGCAAAATAAATTGTTTTGCTTTTATTGTTACTAGCTCTTAGACGTATGTAGGTTTAAGAGATAACAGGCAGTATAACAAACGTTTATTTTCCATCTATTTCAGAGATGCAGTCTCCCACTTGTACGATCTAATGTGTTCTCCTTCCACTCTACTTTGCACCAGAGTTAGGAAGCTCTCCCCACTCACACAAGAGTCTAATATTGCAGTACTTACGCAAAACTCCCTTACATATCAGAGGAAGTTTTGCCTGAGGGAAAGCTACAATATTTACTACAACTTCTAGGACCATCTGAGTAACAGAGAGTTACCTATTGTGTATTCAGGGCTAATACTTCACCATCTCTCCATCTTTGCATAAGTAATGGCTTTATTACAGCAACAACCTTGCAGCCAAACGTAACTGCAACCCTTCCGGGGTCTGCTACATGAATTTAGAATGTGCTGAGAATAAAGTACAGTAGAACCTCAGAGTTGTGAACACCTTGGGAATGGAGGTTGTTCATAATTCAGAAAAGTTTGTAACTCTGAACAAAACTTTAGAGTTATTCTTTCAAAAGTTTACAACTGAACATTGGCTTAATGCAGTTTTGAAACTTTACTATGCAGAAGAAAAATGCTGCTTTTAACCATCTTAATTTAAATGAAACAAGCACAGAAACAGTTTCCTAATGTTGTCAAATCTTTTTTTTAAAACTTTCCCTTTATTTTTTTTAATAGTTTACATTTGATACAGTACTATGCTGTATTTTTATTTATTTATTTATGTATGTATGTATGTGTCTGCTGCTGTCTGATTGCGTACGTCCGGTTCCAAATGTGGAGTGTGGTTGACCGGTCGGTTCATAATTCTGGTGTTTGTAACTCTGAGGTTCCACTGTAGTATGAATCTCCCCAATGAAGAAGAGAGTTTAAACTTTTCTGTCCTTCTGCCACTTGCTGACGTGTAATATCCCAAGGGGCAATATGTACTTCAGTCTCTTATGTAGCATGGCAACATGCTGAAGGCCTGACTCACTGGAAGGACTCCCAGTGATTTCAGTGCGCATTGGTTCAGGCCTCAAGTGACTAAAATTCAGTGAGCTAAATTCATCCCTTGGTTATTTTGGTGTAATTCTGGAATAACTATGTTGTGTCCAGTGAACACTCTGAATTTACACTGGCTGTCAGGAATTCATTTAAAAAATTTTAAAAGTGAGATGCTTAAACTTCTAAAAGCTACACTAAGTGAATATTATTTTGAACACTAGTTAGTGAACCTTTTGGCAACTTGCCCTGTAAAGTTTTAGGTTTTTTTAGGGGAATGATTAACAATTGGAATGAGGCCCTTCATTGCAATATTACTCTTGCAATCTCTGTTGTACAGTATGTTTGGCTAGCTTTGTAACATATTATTCTGATTGTCTTAATGTAAAAGGATAAAACAGGAAGGAACTGCCAGACTCACTGTACAGTGTAAAAGATGCTTAGAGGGGAAATGTTAATATTTCTTCCCTTCCTTGCTTTCCCCTCCTCTCTTTTATAGTGATGGCTGCATTTTATCTTTAGCCAGAAGATGCTAACATCATTTCCTCCCTGGGGATTGGCTGGCAAGTGATGTGAAAAGAACAAAGTACTTTGTGAATATTGCTTCCCCCTCTCAATCCCCTCCAGCATCCTTGAGAAAAACATTGACATCGCCGCCTTCAGTGATTTAAGAATTCAGGCTCAATCTCAAAACCTGGTTTGCAATTAGTGAAACATCACTTCCTTGGGTCAGCGGATGTATTTATACCCCTAAAGGGCTGACATCTTTTTTTCACACGCAATGGTATTTGCAATGTAAAATTGTAAATACTTTAAGAAAAGCAGGAAAAAATATGGAATTAATCACAACCCCAAACCGATCACACTGTGATGATGCTTTTGTCTCATAAGATGCCTCAGTTGTACCTTTGTAGTACAGCCTGTTTCTGCTCATTATTGTTTTTACTGCACCATGTCCTGTTAAATCAAAGTGGCATGTGTCCTATAGATTTTCGTAGTAATTTGGCTAGCTATTTAAAATCCTACAGGAAACAATTCATCCTCCTTTATTACAAAGTGTAAGAAGGCCAGTATATCTTAGAAACAGCTTAAATGATTTAAACACAGTTTTTATTGGAAGTTAATGATTTAGGAGGTTGGGAATAGAACACAGAATGTTTTGTATTGCACCCATTACAGTGATGTCTGGATGCAATACATAGATTAAAATGATTGCATTGGTTGTTGGCAGTCTCTACCTCAACCCCTTTTAACTGTTGACTAGGAAAATATCCCTATCCATGGGCCTAATTTATGAAAAATTGAAATCCAGGGTTAACAAACATGCCTTGCACTACTTCCTAAAAATACCCTACCAGGGCTCTGATGGACTAAATTCTCATTAGAATATAGAAAATCATTTTCTCTCTTTTGTTTTGTTTCCTCTATTTGTGAGATGATCAATTTAGTGCTGGTTTTAGCTGTGGCTGTTGGATTTTTTTTTATTTGTTCACCAAGCATCTTTGTGGAATCTATATATATTTCAGTATTTGTGGAAGGCACTGGAGTTGAGATTCCTCTTCCGCTAGGCTTCTGGGTCATTGTTTCTGACCGCTGCCCCGAAACCTGTGTTCCAAATATACTAAATTTCATTCTTCATTTTACTTGAATATCTGTTTCCCTTGCATCATTTCAGACAGGAATCCAGGTTCCATCCTGGCATCTTCCTTCTCTTTATTTATCTGCTGCTCACCCTGGGTGAGGAAAAGTCATTTGTGTGACACTGCATTCTGTTGAGTGGTTTGGGATGGACCATGAACTTATTGTGTCAAGATGTAAATTCTGTATGGTCTGTGAAGCATCAATGGACTAAGAAAACCAGTTAGGCCACATGAGTAATAATTTAATTATTGCCTCATAATTCTGTGATCTGTTACTTGGCTGTTTACTTTAGCAAAGTTCTAATCACTGTAATATATGAAATACAGAAAACGGTAGTATAAGCACCAGAATGATCAAGGCACTCTCAGAGCATCGCTGTGCTCAGGTACACAGATTGGAACCCAGGGTTGTGGTGTTCATGGGAGGGTAAAAAGCATACTACAAACATGGCAAGTTTTTAGTGGAATTGAGGCAAAGTCACAACTTGGGAAAAAGCTAATTACAACCCCAGCAATGCCCGTCTGCCATGTACATTGGCCAAACTGGACAGTCTCTGTGGAAAAGAATAAATGGATGCAAATCTGACTTCAGGAATCATAACATTCAAAAGCCAGTGGGAGAACACTCCAACCTCCTTGGTCACTCAGTAACAGACTTAAAGGTGGTGATTTTGCAACAGAACAGCTTCAAAATGAGAAACTCCAATGAGAAACTGCTGAACTGGACTTAATTAGCAAACTAGGTACCATTAACTTGGGCTTGAGCAGAGACTGGGAGTTGCTGGGTCATTACACAAATTGAATATGTTTCCCCATGTTAAGTATCCTCACACCACGTTGTCAACTGTTGGAAATGGGCCATCTTGATTACCACTACAAAAGTTTTTTTTTCTCCTACTGATAATAGTTCATCTTAATTAATTAGCCTATTAAGAGTTGGTATGGCAACTTCCACCTTCTCATGCTCTCTGTATGTATTGTGACGAAGTCAGACCAGAAGGATATAGGAGAGTGCTGGAAGGCAGGTATATTAGTTTCAGGATGTGCAGGTCCCTGTTCCCTGGATAGCCAAACAAAGGCTACTCCAGGCCAATCAAGACACCTGGGGCCAATTAAGAACCTTCTAGAAAGGAGTAGAAACAGCTAGCCTGATTGGGACACCTGAAGCCAATCAGGGACTGGCTGAAACCAGATAAAAACCTCCCAGTTAGTCAGGTGGGCTGTGGGTGTCAGGAGCTGTGGAAGCAAGTTATGCTGCTGGTGAGACTGAGTGGTGGACAACATATCATACAGAAAGAAGGAGGCCCTGAGGTAAGGCTGAAGTGGAGTTTGAAGAAGCGAGGACTGCTGTGGGGAAGTAGCCCAGGGAATTGTATTGTGTTTTGTGGATAAAAGGTCAGCCAACATAGCTGATACTATTAAGGTCCCTGGGCTGGAGTCTGGAGTAGAGGGAGGGCCCGGGCTCCCCCCTACCCCTGTACTAGATGGTGATATTTAATAATAAATGAGTGGCTCTTTAAAGTCCATAGTATGGATTTTTTTAAGTGTGAAACTACTGTTTTCATCTGAGACACTATCCATTAATGTAACTTTAAAACAGTTATAGTACCTCACCGTGTACGTAGTACCCTTGATAATTTCAGAACTGTGAAGACACTGGAAACTAAATAAGGGATTTTCAGTGGTTTCATGCTCTGGTTTCACCCTTGTCCTCCCCAAAGGTGTGCATATTAGAGCTGAGCCAATAACTGATTTTTTGGTCAGGGGGGCTGAACCACAATATCTGGGGCGGGGGAAAGCAGTTTGGTTTGACATGAAACCTTTTTTTTCTATGGCCAAGACATTCCTGGTTTTCCAATTTTATTGCACTTTCAATTCAGCCTCCCATATTCCTTCCCTTTCATCCTGACCTGGTCAGGCAGAATCATGGTCACACTCTGCATCTTGTGGCGTGACTGCTCCATGGTTGAATGAGGAGGTAGAGCAATGTTCAGCAGCTGTTCAATAGTCCTACTCAGTATTAGAAAACCCTCAACCAGGATGGCCTATTCATCAAAATGGAAGCATTTTTCAGTGTGGTCATTGGCCCACAGAGTTCAGCCAATGCTGAGTAGTATCCATGACATTTTGAAATATTTGCTGCATCTGCAGTCATTGGGCCTTACCCTTAGCTTATGCATCTAACAGTGATTTCATTCTTTCATCCACCTATTCATGGAAAATTGGTGTTTCCAATCCTTTATTTTCATTTGCTGGTGCAGGAACCAGTTCCCTTGTGGGACCTTAATGTAGCCTTAATGGTTTTGATGAGACCTCCTTTGGAGCCTCTGCCATCCTGTCCTTTTCCTCACTTATGTCAAAAAACTGCATTGCTTGTGGCAATAACATCTGCAAAGAGAGTGCGAGAGAGCTGCAGGCTTTGATGGCAGAGCCTCCTTACATGCAGTTCTCCAAAGACAAAGTGATGTTGTGGCTACACCCAAAATTTGTGTCTGAAGTGGTCCCTCAGTTTAATTTAAACCAGGCGGTAGAGTTCTCTATGGTTTTTGACACATTCATCTCCAGAGAAGGCAGTGTCTTCACATACTGGATATCAGACGATGTCTGGTCTTTTATCTGGACAAGACTAAACCTTTTTGGGCTTTGTCTCGCCTGTATATGTCACGTGCAGACTGTATGAAAGGAAACACAGTCTCCTCACAGACAGTCTGTACAGGGATAACTTCCTGAATCAAGACTGCATACAAAATGGCTTCAAGTATACCCTCTCTATGCGTGTGAGCTCATTCTGTGAGAACATAAGCTGTGTCAATAGCTTCTTAAGTGACATCTCAGTATTGGATATTTGCAAGGCTGCCACATGATCGTCGATACGTATGTTTACGAACCATTATGACATTAATGTGACATCCAGAGCACCTGCAAGCTTTGGGAAAGCAGTCCTTGTTTAAATAGATTGTGTGCCCCATCCCCTGGCGGTACTGTTTGTGAGGCACCTAAGTGAAATACATGGCTGCATCTAATTGAAGAAGCAGGAACAGTTACTTATTGTAATTGTGGTCCTTTGAGATGTGATGCAGACATGTAGTCCATAACTCCCTTTGGTCCCCTCTGCATCGGAGTCTGGGTCGGGATGGTGTCACCTCATATAGCCAGGGAGAGGAGGATATGTCCATGAGGCATGAGCGCTGTCCTTCTACAGGTATTGCTAGGCAAAAATTTCGGACTCCAGTATGCTGGGTACATACACACTCAAGTGAAATGCGTGTCTGCATCACATCTTGAGGAACCATGGTTATAATAAGTAACCATTTCTTTCAAAACAAGTTGAAATGATTCATTTCAAAATGGCTGAAACCAACCATTTTGACTTTTTTAAAAAATCCTTTTTTTTTCTGGTTGCCACAAATTTGATCCAAATTTCTTTCCCTCACAAAAATTCATTTCTGGAGAATATTGACCATTCTACATAAAAATCCTGCTTTAGTATAAATCAGCAAGCCAAGTGCTTTCAGTATCATTTTAGGTTGAAGTGCACATCACACAAAGAGGCCCCTCCACTGCCAACAAATCTCGTTGACAAAGAGGTGAAAACAGTTAACAACATCTAAATCCATTGTCCACTAAAGTGATTAACATCACCAGCCAGTTTGGTCATGTGGTTTCACACATATCTATTTCCCCAATATTGATTAATTATTTTGTCTGTTTTTACTCTGTTAGGAGACAAAGGAACCCCCAAAATGTGCAATTTTATAACTGAATTAAAAGCATCCACCTACTGACAAAATTATATGAGGCTATAAACTGCAATTTAAAAGGAAAAAAATTATAATCATCTCTTCTTCCAGGTCTTGCTTGCTGGATCATGCCCAGCAGCCATTTAATGGTCTGGTATCCAGTTAAGCACAGGAGGTTGACAGCTGCAGAGAACACTCAAAAGTCAGACTGTGCTTCAGTAAATCCACATACAGAAACCTTATTAGGCTGAAACAATGACATTAGTCCTAAGGGTTTCCAGGATTTGTAGCACAGCAGATGCAAGCTGAATGAAAGAATAAATAGACTTACTAGACCACCATGGATAGTCATGACCACCAGTTAGAATGCTAAGATCACAAAATGGCCCTCTGCTTCGTGGAGGAGGTAGTGGAATTACAGATGGATAGTTTTTAAATCTCAACATCTTACACTGTTTTTTTCTGTTGGAAGCTGTGTGTGACTTCGCTCCCAGATACCTCCATATGGATCCGGTCAGCAGTGACCCATGTGACTGAGCCTAAAGTTCTAAGAAAGTCAAAAGTTATGGCCCACAGTAAGATTTCATTGGATCTTCAGTTGCAAGCTTTTCAAGGAAGAGACTCTGCTTAAATATTTGTGCTGTGCATAGCTCAGGAGACCTTGATCTGAGTCCTAAATATAAAATTGATTACTAAATTTAAATGATAATTAAGCAATAAAAATCATCCCCAGATACCCCTTATTTAATGAGTTGAGTTTTGCACCACATTATTAGAAGGCCACCTATAAGCATCTGGTTTTCATTAGTCCCTTCACTGCTTTCTCAAAACAAGGGGTCACTACACAGGCAGTTTGGTGATTAGAGTGCTAACCTGGGCCCTGGGAAACCTGGGTTTAAGACCGTGTTCTTCCAGGGGCTGCTTGAGTGATTTTGGGAAAGTGCCAATTTTTTAAAGAGACAAGGTGGGTGAGACAATATTTTTTATTAGACCAACTTCTGTTACTGAGAAGTTACTAGCTTACCCCGGCTAGCTTACCCCGGCTTACCCCGGCTACCACAACACTGCATACAGATTTTTAAAGGTATTTAGGTGTTGTGCTGCTCAGAGCTGCAATTCCAACTGACTTAGAATCCTAAGTCAAAAGTGACTTAGGCATCTGAATGTGACAGTCTGTATCCCTATGTTCACCCTTTTTACAAAATGTATCATAGTCCTGTAAAACTATGCCTTCAGAGGTATCATTTGAAAACTTATAATTATTGTCATGGTAAAGTATGTGTGGCAGCATTGCATGTAAAATTATAGGATTCCTCTGTATGGTATTACTAAACATATTCCAAGTCTGGGGACAGCAGCCACAAAGCAGTTCCCCAGAGCCAATGCGCAGTGCCTCAGCCAGGTGTCAATATAATCAAATTGACCCATCACCTGGTTAAGTGGCCATTATTTGGCAGGAAAGAGGATGTGGGTGAAAATCTGCATCTTGACAAAGAAACTGCTGGGGAGTTGGGATCCACACAGACTTTCTGTCTACTGAACCTCGGCTGGAGGTGATTCTCAAAGAAGAGAGAGAACTATGGAGAGAGGAGACACTTCAAAGAACTATGAATAGAGAGAGAAGACATTCCATTCCCCCCTTTCTCTCTACCCACGGCATCCACAACACCTGATGAACAAAGTGAATAGCTTTGAACTGGGGGAGGGATCCTGACTGAGATTCAGCCAATAAATCTGATGAAATGTGTGGTGAGAGATTTTACTTTGAATTCTTTCAGCTTGTTAAGTGAAGGATTAGTTGCATTTTACCTTTTTTTTTGGTAACCAATTCTGAATTTTATGTGTAATGACTTGTTGTCACTTAAAATCTCTCTTTCTGTAGTTAATAAATTTATTTTACTGATTAGGTAAATCAGTGTGTTTGTATTGAAGTGTTTGGGAAACTCCACTTGGGATAACAGGATTTGTGCATATCATTTATTCATAAAATGATGGACTTTATATGAACTTCTGTTGTCCAGGAGAGAGCTGGACTTACGTTTCTGGGGGAAAGTCTGGGACTGCGAGTTTGCCGGTGTTGCTCTGCAGTGTAATTCATGAGTGGCTGGCTATAACACTCATACAGTATAACTGAGAGAAACTTGCATGCTAGAGGCTGTGTGTGAGCAGACCAGAAATGGTAGCTATCGCAGCAAAGCAGTGTGAAAGGTGTGCCAAGCTAAAGAACTGAAGGGACACATCTGTTCATCTATCCTGATTGTATCCTGGGTAGTTTTGCACTAAGTCTTATTAAAAGTCAGTTGCCCTTTATCTTTCTGTGTCTCAGTCCCTAATCTGTAAAAGTAGGAAAATACTATTTTCCTAACTCAAAGGATGTTGAGACAGGGGGGTGTGTGTATGTCCCTGCAGCAATAGTTATTGGGACATTGATTTTTGTTGGAATGAGACAAATGTGTTTTAGGAACTGGTGATCTGTGTTTCAGTTACTTTTGTGGCTACTGGGGTAATGTAATAAGACAATAACACACGGATTCTTTTAGATCTGTGGTTCACAAAATTATTTGATCGGGCCCCCCTTCTTTAACATAAACTCACTAAAGTTCATCCATTGCAGAAAAACATGGATTTTTATAGGAAGGTGTTTTAATTGGAGAATTTTGGGGGGTTTTATCATGGAAAATTATAATCCCTGTTTATAAGTAGGTCACTAGGGTCTCTCCCAGGTCTGGCTCATACTGTAATCAGCATTAGCTAGCTTCAGCCATCAAGAGGTGAGCCACGCTGTTACAATCACCCATTTTCTCCAGCTTTAAATACATAGGTTTAGTGGACTGAGAATAGAATAGTTTTAACCCATGATAGCCATCCCAATACAGTTCCTCTCCACTGGCTATGCAGAATGCTGTCTAAAAGTTCTCCTTCTTTCAGTGTCTTTTATATGTGAGACTGCGTTATTTGGTAGAAATTTACCATGCAGGGAAGAAGGCTTTGTCAGAAGTCAGGTCTGTGGGTGTTTATATGAGAGCGTGTAATTGTTCCCACTATGTGCTTTGGAAATTAGCTCATAGACAAACCTCCTCTCTGTTACTGAGAAATCGATGGATGAAACTATGGCCCTACTGAAGTCAATGGAAATTACCAGTGATTTTAGATGGATCAGAATTTCACCCTAGGAGTCAGTTGGGCCTTTTCTGAACTCAGAGGATAAATGATGGGAGGCCCCGCGCAATGATGGAGTTTTTTTCTCATTAGCAGGTTACAAACTCAGTGCTCCCCTCCGCTGGAGTACAAAAGTGCCAATTTATGGTAGAGTTTTCTGGGACAGCTAAGTATAAACACACTTCTCCCAGTTCCCATGCTTAATGAATTTCAATCTGTTTAACGCCGTTAGTTAAAAATATAATAAGAAATGAAAAAGAAAGCAGAGGAAAATCATATCCTCTTGTGTGAGAGGGAGGAAAAGCTTGAAATCTGACCATGTTAAACACTCACAAGTAATGAACAATAAATACTGTGTTAGGAGATGAGGTTCTCAGATCAGTAGATTCAGTGTCTACCATGCTTTGACCAGGGACTATCTAAGGGTGTATGAGGAATGTATTGTCATGTTTGTTATGCGCTTTGGAGCCTCAGTTTTGGAGTTAAGACTGAGCTGTAGTTAATGGGGAGAGTGCTGTCCTGTCAGTGAACTGCTAGGCCAACTGTTTGTGGAGAATTTTTATTTATGTGACTCAAATAGCTTCATTCTCTCATATTGTTGCCATTGCTGCCTTGAGCCAAAATGCAGTGCTTACATCTGGTACAGTGGCATGCAGCACATCTGGAAATACTGAGAGCTGCCGAATGACAAGTTACTTTCTTTTCTTTCAGTTCCGTCTGGTGGTAAAGACAGCACTGAAACTGCAGCTGGTGTTTGTGGAGTATACAGAATCCAATGCACCACTTTTAATCCAGGCAGTATCCACAGTAGATGAGAAGAGAGGTGAGTAGCTGATAATATAGGATGAAATCTAGGCTTCACTGAGAATTTTGCCATTGATTTCAGGGAGGCCAAGATTTCAGCTGTGGTGTGTGTTTGTCTTTTCATCCCAGAGGAATCTTCCTCAGTGATTATTTATCTCACAGTCATTTTACAAAACTGCTGCTTGATTCTTTTTTAATATGCTTAAAGTATTAATACAACCCAGAGTCACTGTGAGAAGTATCTTCTTCTCTAAATACTTCCATGGGTTTCAGTAGGGCTGCTGGTAGGGTAAGATACCATTTAACATGAATAAGCATATCAGAATCTGTCATATGTGAGAATATACATTAAAGACATTGATGAAATCTGTCTTCAGTGTTACCAGCCGGTAGAAGTTACTTTGTTTTCCTGCTAAGAGTAAATGGAACTTCTCCATAATGAGTCTATCTAAGGTCCCATATCTATCTCTATGGCCCTCATTACTGGGATATCTAGGGGCCTCACAATTTTTAGTGTAATTATTTTCACAACATCCCCATAAGGTAGGGAAAAGCTGTTATCCCCATTTTATGGATGAGAGACTGAGTGACTTACCCCAGTCATACAAGAAGTCTGTGGCAAAGCAAGGAACTGATCTCTGGTCTCCCAAGTTGTGAGTGTGTGCCATAACCACAGTATCATCCTTTATCTTCCTGCTTAAATGCAGCCATCTAATTCCGAGAAAAAACTTGTCATCAGTGGTGTCCTTTTGTCATCCAAAAAACCGAAACAAACTTAGAGCCAATATAAACTGTACATAGAAAATGTTCTGTTTGTTACATTGCAATAAAATCCTCCAGCAGACATTATGCTGATACTTGTCATCCTTCACATCCAGGAAGAAAAGACTTGAATTAAAAAATGTGCACACAATAAGAAAAGAACAAAAATGTGGTGGTGGGGTTTTTTGGGTGGTTCTTCCCACAAAAATATTGCAGAACTCCAAGGACATGCTCTTTTGATTTGATCTGTTCCTTTGACTCCAGAAAGGTTTGTGAGGCTGCAGATCCATTGTTGTGGTCTCACACACATGGAGATTAAAACAAAGTTTCCATCCTTGGAATGGTTGCCTTGCTGCTGAACTTCTTCAAATGACTCGTTATGGTTAAAGTAAAACAAATGATTGGTGGGACCAGAAGCAGGGTATGAGATGTTAGGGAAAGAGGAGAAAGTTACCAGTTTTCACTTTTAACGATCAGAATGGGTGTGTTGAAAAGATTAAAAAAGAGCCATAAATCCTCTATGGCCGGGTGGAAGGCAAGGGGATACTTTAAAAATGTGGATTTTTCAGGTTGGTTTTCTGTTTTGAATTAAAACCCATAAACCTTAGAATGCTATACAGCAGAAATGTGCTTATAGTGCTCATGTAATAGTGAGTTCTATGATTTATTTTTACAGCCAATTGTAGTATTTCCTCAGCCCTCTGAACTCACTTATATTCTCAATGGGTTCAAATCACCAGCTGTTCCCATGCTAGCAAACACCATTAAACAATGCGGGGTGTGGGGGGTAGGGAAGAGAGAAAGGGGGAAAACATGCTACCATGTGCCATCCTCTTTTATATTCTGTAGGATGGCCTCAGGCCTACATTTCACTCCCCCCCAAAAAGTAATAAAAGAATTTGAAAATCAACATAAACTTTTGAAAAGGGATACTTGTGGGTAGATGATTGTTGAAATCAAAGTGGTAGTTTATTGGAATTCTCATACCAGTGGGGAGGCATATTGCATCATGGTTTCACAAATAATTTGTTATCCTGACATAGCCATTATGCTGTAAAAAAATAAAAATAAAAAAAAAGCCCCTTTCAATTATGTTAGAAATTCCTCAAGAGTAAAACAAGAAACTACACGAGGAGGTGTGTGGTATTGACCTGTCTCTTTAGGGTTTGGGTTTTTTTTAAGGTAATCAGACGAACAGCATTATTTTTTTTTTTAGTTGTGGTGATGTTGCCTTTTTAATTACAGTTGGTAATTGCTGCCTTGTAACAGTGGCAGACTTGCTTTAAAAGATTTGTTTATTAGATGGAAGAAAAGAGGAAGAATATGTTACATGCCTTGTTTTGGAAATTTAATCATAAATCTTGGAGCTAACTAATTAAGTTCAATGCTGCTTTGAAAGAAGCCCTTTTTTTCATTCACATGTAAGGCAATGAGATATGACATAATTCTTTAACATGTGTACCACACATGATTAACCAAAAAAAAAAACCCCAACCTTAATAATTCAACCCTGTTTCCAAGTGATCCCATCTGTGATTTCTCTGCTAGAATACATCCATAGGCAAACTGAAATACAAAACTCCATAGAAGCTGCTGGCTTAATAATGGATAAAAGCAGAACATAGGTGAGCAACTGTACAGTCCCTAGAACATACAGAGCACTCTCTTGCTTACCCTCCCTGTTTAATTTTTTTCTACTGTCTGTTCTTAGCTACAAGGGAACTCTCTCCTTTCAATTAAAGTGCTGTGTTCTGGGGGGCTGGAAAGTGGTGTGGGAATGCTACAGTGCCTCCAGCTGCTACTTTATCACAAGCATCTTTTTTTAATACAGAGATTAAAGCATTGTGTCTGAACTGAGCACGGTAACATCCTGTTTGTGCTTATTGTTTCTGCAACTTTGGCTGCTATTCTGTAACTTGTAAACAGCCCGTAATATCAGAATAGTTCATGTTTCCCTGCCTTATCAAAGCAGAGTTAGCTATTCAGGAGTTTAATACTGATATTCCTAAAATTGGATGAAAGAGTGCACATACACATACTAAGCATAATAAAAAACAAGTATAGAAGGTGCAGAAGCATCTCCAAATGTAAAGGTTGTCACCTGTTAGTGCTTATGACTGCTAGAATATACGGATAAACCTCTGTCAGTGGATGAATTCTCACACAGCAGTATCAATTGCACCAATTGCTCCTCACCTATGATATTAGTCTTCTCCTGGGTTTTTCATGAACAGAAAATTATTTGTGTTTACTTGCATGTCTGTCCTCTGATGTGGAGACTGTATATTAGGACTTGGCTAAACCCACCAAACTCATCTTCCTTTTTATATTAGATTTGAACAGAATTCAAATGCACACAGTTTTAAGGAGAGACCAAAAATAATCAGAGACCCAGGAAGTAACTCGATATACTATTTGGATATATAGTATTTAAAGTGTCCTGAATCATCTTGGACCTAATGTTTGTCATTGTGCTTTACACCATTCATGGCCACTCTGAACTTAGTGGCAGAAATGTGAATAAACCTCAGATGATCCTTCTCCAAAAACACCACACTTCAGCTAAAGGAGAATCTCCAATAGCTGTCAGCTATAGGAAGCCTATGACATACAGGAGAGTAGTTCTGGTTCCATTCAGTAGGAAGGCACTGGTACACATACAGAGAAAGAAACTTCTACCAGTTCACTACACTAAGCTTGTTTTTTCTCTCTCATCAGTTTTACTACTAATATTGCATGGAAGTTATAATCTTGTGCTTATAATAGTGCCTTTTTTACAGATGAGAATTTGGGTCACGGAGAAGTGAAGTAACTTGCCCAAGGTCATCCTGTAGACCAGTGACAGAGCTAGGACTAGAAACAGGTCTCATGAGTCTCAATCCAGTGTTCCGTCCAGTAGACCACACTGCATCTCCTTATGTCACAGTCTGCTGTCAGAAAAAGTGTTGTCACAAATTCAGCATTTTACCTTCATTGCATGATTGTGCAGGAGGAGGAGCCAAGTTGTATGGGGACTATGTTTGTTTGCCACATAACATTGAGAATTAACAAGTGGAGGTAGATAACAGTATCAAAAGAAAAAAAACCCAAACAGCTGAACATTAGATGGATTTAGTTTTGTTAGGAGAGATAGGCCTGGCCTGAAAAGTTTAGATCTTACTCAAAATTTGAATGTCTTCAAAGTTTGAAGAGGTTTGACCATTGCAGTTAGTGGCAAGCCATAACTTTTGGATTTAGATACAGATTTCCCTAATATTTGGGAGTGTTCAGATCTGTGGTTTTGGTTTGAATTCATCTGTAGTCTGAGATGTTTAAAAGCTTTCCACAATATGAATATTCTTCTTCAAGGGGAGGTAGGAAGAATAAGGGAAAATGAAGAAGCAAGCATACAGCTTCATGGTTTTCAAGGCTCCTAGATAAGTTTCTTTGTCTTGCTATAGCCTCTTGTGTATTTAGAGGACATATACACACTTCAGTAACAAGATGAGAGAATTCAGAAAGGTGGCCGTGTTATTCTATATCAGTAAAAACAACGAGGAGTCCTTGTAGCACCTTAGAGATTAACAGATTTACTTAGGCATAAGATTTTGTGGTTATATCCTGAAAGCTTATGGCCAAATACATTTGTTAGTCTCTAAGATGAGAGAAGAAAGTCAGCCTCACAGGTAACCTCATGCTTTCTCTTTGATTGTGCAACTCAGGATCACAATGAGAAAATGGGCAGCCTAAATGCAAATGTCACATCCTTATCTAGTGTAAATTGGAGTAGCTCCACTGAAGTCACTAGAGCTACATCGATTTACACTAGCTGAGCATCTGATCCAGAATGTCCGTGTTATGTGTCAGGAAATGGCCTTTTGTAACAACAACAGCCTATTACCTTCTGAAAAGTAAATACTGCTAGAGTGGCTTGCTGATAACAATGCCTGACTGACAGATTAAAATTAAACACCCTGAAAGCTGCGAAGAAATGGGTGTAGGCTAGCTACGTTTGTGCTTTCGTGGGTACCTGTGGATGTCATCTTTACATGGAAACAAGCAGGAGAATGTGAAATGATAGAATGTCAAGATATTGCATTTAATATACAAAATGGAATTGTTCTAATCAAAATAAGGACCATCTGGCTACAGAATAAAAGGCACCCTTCCCTCAAAGATCATTCACTGAATCATAAATAAAGGATTAAGTAATTAATTTGGCATGTTACTGGCAGTTCACTTCCTTCCAAATACCACTGTTATAGGTCAAAATATATAATTCCCCCTTTTGGTTTCTTTCTCTTTCTTTCTTTTTTTCTTCCTTTTTTTTTTTTTCCAATTAGAAACCACAGGAAGACATTTTTATAGAGAGGGTATCATTCCTCCCAGTCAGATATCTTATTTGAGCAGAGTGAATTTGTTCCACATGTCTTTTGAACATGCGTTCCTTGCACAAAAATGTCTTGTTTATGTAGAGAGGCAAATGAAGAGAAGGAACTGGAAAAGCTCATTACAGAATAGTGTTTGAATTAATGCATAAGAAAAAATATTGAATAGTGAGAATGTATCTCCAGCCCCTTTGTACCTTTGCCTATGATATGGAAGCTGCCAAAAGCTTTCAGTGTTGTTTTGTTTGCAGTGAGGATTGGAGAATACTGGTATCAATAAAAGTAAAGGAACTGAAAATGGGAACATTCTTCTCCTAAATGTTCATCAGTAAGGAACTTTGCACACTGTAAACTGCCATCACTTTGTGATTGGTGTTCTCAAGTTAATGGGAGATTTGCGTGTGTGTGGCAGGATATAAACTTGAATGCAGTGTGGATGAGAGATTGCTCTCAGTGTTATGATGGTAACTCATGTGGTGTATATGACAACCACAAAAGGATTATTTGTTAGGCTGCATAATCCTATATTTGGGGTCACTGATAACCCAGTGACAGGTTCTGATGAAGAATCTCTTAAGTTTAATTGTATGAGTGTATTGTCACTCCATATCCTACAGGTAGAATTATGAAGGTGGATTTCTGTGAAGATTGGTTTGAATCATTTCTCTGAAGTTCGGAGAATGCCTTCCAGCTTTGCTGATCATGTAGTTGAATTAGTCTCTCCAAGTAAATAGTTGGTAGCTTTCTGATTTCTCTCCTGCAACTCACATTTACTTCAAACACAACTGTTTGGACTTGGGTCCTTCATTATCTGTTTCAGTTTCCTTTATAGACCAGTTTTGACCCTTTCTTGAGTACATGTATCTACCTCAAGTTTAGTCAAATAAATGTGATGGTTTTACAGAGCATCTCAGATATAAGACTTGTGCTTTTATTCATTTTCCTAAAGTCCTATAAAATTACTTTATTTGGAGCAATAGGTTATTAAGTCACCTTGCTTTTCATGAATTTTGTAATTATATGATCCAAAACAAATATGGAGTTATATACATAACAAATATCTCTTATTGAGTAAAACTAAGAGAATCACTTTTGACGTGTGTGTGAGAGAGGTGGAGGGGGGAGAGAGATGTAGGGAGGGGTTATTAAAATAATTCAGGTAAAAATCAGGACAAAAAATATATCATTCTTGTATTAATGTTTTTTTTTTCCTGGGAAGCATAAACCGGAAGTCAATGCAGTAGTCTTTATTTCAGTCATCAGTATTTGTCTTGAAATAGGTATCTGTCCTAACACACTATGCAACTACAATATCATAGAATCATAGGACTGGAAGGGATCTTGAGAGGTCATCTGATCCAGTCCTCTGCACTCATGGCAGGACTAAGCATTATCATTGGATATATAGGTGTAAATATTGAGGCATCAAAGAACTGTACAAACTAATTTTTTTAGCAATTTATCTAGCCATTTGCTATTATGAAACTGTGGTACACATTGTCTGAACCTGTTCATTTTTCCAGGTTACATGATGAGTCATTGTTTCTGTTTTACTCTTAGGAGCCAAGCCATGGTCCAACATTATGGAGATCCTGGAGGAAAAGGACGGGGTTGACACTGAACTGCTGGTTTATGCAATGACGTTAGTTAACAAGGTTTGTTTTAACACATTAATATCATTTAGCAATATTAGTACTCATTTATTTTCAGTTACATAATGCTCAAAGGTGTTGTGGGCATTTGGCTGATGTATAGCAAGACCAGTCTTGTCCCAAGAATTTATTGTGCAAGCCACTCAAAGCCAAACTGGATTAACCTTATCTAGAGGACACTACTTGTTGTTTTAATACTGTGCCTTTGGCCACCACTGTACTCTGGTTTTGTAAATATAACATTAACAATAGCAGATTTCATTAGGAGGGGCACTAAATATTCAAATTATGTTTAATCTCAACACGCAACAGCTGTAAAATTTTCCATCCCTTAGAATACTATTACCAGATCTCCAGGTTAGTGAGGAAAATGAGACTTTATGGTAGCTGAAAGAGAAGTTAAGTCACTTTTCAAATGAATTGGCTGGAGTGGTGGGAAGGCTGAGTAACTGGGTAGAGAGGGAGGTATGAGAGCATATTCACTTGAGGTGAATTCTGTGGTGCTTTGGGATTGTGTGAGTTTTAGGCAGATGGAAAGAGGGGTTTAGGTGATTGAGAGTCTGGGGTGGGGTGGTCGAGGACAGGGATTTTGGGGGGCACAGGAGACAGATAAGGACAGTAGTGTGAACACTAGATGGGAGTGGCAGTTTATGGCTCAGTAAACTCAGGGACAGCTTTTCGGAGTTTAGTTCGCCTCATTATACCAACCTACCAGTATGAATAAAACTAATGGTTACTATTGTTATTTATCACTTATGTAATGGTGCCAACCAGGATCAGGACTCCATTTTGCTTGGCATTGTGCCATCACATAGGGAGACACAGTTCCGGTCTCCAAATGGCTCAAAATTTAATTAGAAACAATAAATGAGTGTAACAAACCATGGGGACGAAGCAGACAAGAATAATGGTAATAAGATTGCATGGTTACAAAGGCTAGCTTTGTGCACAATTTGAGGGTTCCAGAACATTTTTTTTTCTCTATGTATCGAGTGTAATGAATTTAACAGGGTCTGAGTGCTAATGAAAGGGTTTCTGTTTGAAAATGAAAAGGTGCCATGATTTTTTCTTTCCTGTTTATAGTTCTTAAAGATTTTTATAACAAGTAGCTGTTCCATTGTAAAATCAAATGTTATCTAAAATATGCATATGCACTCACAAAAGAAAACCAAAGGGCTATAAAAATGAGAAGCTACTTAGAAAAAAGTTCTCAGCCTTTAAAGTAATCATCAAATGAGTCAGATTTTAAAAACTGACCTTTTAAAGAAGACAGAAAACCGGAATATATTTAGGAACCAAAATATCATTGTGCTTTATGGTTTTGTTTTGAGGTCAGAGTGTTACTAACATTCTGACCTGTTAAATTCATTATATTTGTTCAAGTACCTTCAGTTTGTCAATTCTGGTCATAAATCACAATATGAATTTATTCCTGCTGCATAGTACTTTCTCAAGCTCTTGTTCATGGCTAAAGTTAATGCTTTTTGGTAAAGTAGCTTCTCTTTTAATGCTTGGAATTGCTCTTGGAAACAGCCTGGTAGGGCCAGATCCCCCAGTAACATCACTGTTGTCGTGATGTTTCATTTAAAACCAACTCCTTGTCCTGTTGCAAAATTCCCACTGACTTCATCAGGATAAGAAACCTTCTGAAAGGTATTTCTCAATTCACATATGTATGTAACTCCCACTAAAGCAGGAAAACATGGCCTCAGGAGTCTTTTTCCATGCCCATTTCATGCCATGTTGTATTTCATACTGGGTTGCCTCTTTCTAGGGGTTATACCTCTTAATCTTGCCTGAGAATTGTCAGCCACTGGCATTTTTTTTATTACTTCATCCCGTATTGACTTATTTTCATCCCACAGTTGATTTCTTTAGGTCTGAGCCCATCATTCCTCCTTGTAACTATTTTTAAGAGCAGTGTGTAGAGTGTAGACCTAACTTAAGACACCAATTCTGCCACACTTAGGCACGTCGGGTGATGCCATGCTCCAAAGTGGCTTGCATAGTACTTGTAATAAGGTGCTACTCAACATGAGTGGCAGAACTAAGCTCTTAAGCTTATTTGGGCCTGATTCTCACTTGCCCTGCACCTTGAATAGTCATTAACAACAACATAAACGGAGTGTAAAATCCTAACAAATCAAAATAGCAGTACATTACACCCACTTTGCAATGCCGTAAATGACTGCCAGAGGTATACAGCAACAAAGAATCAGGCCCATTTGTGTTTAAACAAATCTCTTGAATAGTTCATCTTCTCCCCGACTTCATTCAGCTGTTGAGCCATAATAATGGATTCACCACATACTAGATTGGGAGGGCATGTTGCAATACATACTGTACTATGACTTCACTGCACAATAGCAGTGTGTGGCTAATGGTAGTATTGTGAATTCACCAGTAAAAAAAGTCTAGATTGTGATAAGAAAAGCTCTGTATTAAAACCAGAAACAAATAGAAATGGGAGTTCAAAAAGTTACTGTGGTATAAATTATTTTTATATAAATATTCTTTATTTTTAAGTTTGTGAAAGTATCTCTCTACTTTTAATGGCAAATGTGTGTCCCACAATTAGACATGCTCTAAGTATTCTGGAACTCTTTTAATAAGCCCCTTTAGACAAGGTAGCAAGCATCTCTTTAGTAAGTAAGAATGAAAGGAAGGAAGGAGCTGATATTTCTGCTGTCTAGATCAACTTGTACATTAAGAATACTGCTATTACCTAAGGACTTGAAGGCAGTAGGCACATGGCTTGGGATGATTGTTGCTAGCTGAGCATCAATCAGCTGTGTGTCTCACCCTTCTCCATAAGGCTAAAGAGACAGGAATCCATGGGAAACCAGCTTGCCTTGCTCTGCTTTTATTCCTGAGCTTAATACCTTAATATTTGCTGCTTTTTAGTTCTGCAGTTAAATAGAACCAGGGAAGGATCCAAGTGTTTGTGTGTGTGTGTTTGTTTTTATTTTCACATTTTATTTTCACATTTTTCAGTAGTTTTTCAGGAACCAGTAACATTGATTTGTTTTGCTCGTTATCTTTTTTTTTTTTTACATATTTTCACAGAGTTTTTTGTTTAGGCTCTGGTCCACTTGATGTTTTATTTTTCTAGTTGCATCTCACTAACCCCACTCTTTGTTTCCTAGAATCACGTGTACTGCCACTTACAAATTCTTGTAAAACTTTTTTAATTCTCTTCAAAACAAATCAATGTCAATGTTGTCCCTTTGATTCTCAGACGCTGTTCGGGTTGCCAGATCAGGACTCTTTCTATGACGTGGTGGACTGTCTGGAAGAACTAGGCATCGAAGCTATTTCACAGAGACACTTGAACAAGAAAGGAACAGACTTGGACTTAGTTGAGCAATTCAACATTTATGAGGTAACATAACATGCCCTGTTTTATGCATCTTACAGCTTGTGCAAACTTCAAAGCTGGGAGGAAGAGGGAATGTAACCTAGGTGAAACTTGGTTATCTATTTTATTTTAAAAGAAAAACATCTGGTTGCTGGAAGTGTTACACACATTCGTATACGTGACCTACTCCAGTACATGACTACATGCAGTACAAATGCATTTCATACTAGACCTAGGTTACACGTCAAGGTGAAACAGCACATTTACTAGCCTCTTCAGAGGCAGTTCTGCCTGCAATTAAAACTCTTTCTCAAACTGCTAGTAATACATCAGACTTCCTAAGTCAGTAAAAGTTCTTTCCATATGCAAAAGCATTCAGTGCACAAAATACTGTCCAGCCTACATTGGCTTCATGTACACAGCTCTCTCCACCACTGATTGCCCAGTGAGTCCTTGTTTACGAGTTTATACTGGATCAATTCCTACCTGACTTGTAGTGATTGGGTAATGACTGAATCCACATTCACCACCTGTGGAATATTTATGTGCAAAGATAGGATATTTGATTTCTTAATGATTGGAGACTTTTCAGACTTGCTATTTTTTAGGCCAAAAGTAATATAAAGTGCATGTGAATTTATGTCATGGTGCAGTGAAATGAAATTACTGCCTCTAGTACTAAGTCCAGCTGCAGAGACCTTGGGCCTGCTTCTCTTCTTCCTTATTCCAGTTTTACCCCATGGTAACTCCATCAATTTTAGTGAAATTACTCCTGATTTATACCGGTGTTAGATGAATCAGGCAAAACGTAGATACAGAGGCCCTAATGCTCCACTGAATGTAGTCACCCCAACTGAAAACTTGTGTGGCTCATTGGAGAATAAGGTCCAGAAACTTCCTCTCTGGTTTTTGAAATCCATCATGATACCAGTTGACAAGAGCAGGTTTTCTCAACTTTACTGAGACAGTGGTAAAAATAGAGAAAGATATTAAGCTGGTATGCAAGTTTGTTAATTTCTTTCTTGGCTGAGAAGATATTTGTGGCCCAGTGGGCTAGCTTGGCTTTATTATACGTACTGCTTTGCATTATAAACTGCTTTGCATTATATTCAGCAGTAATACAAGAAACCTGCAGGTTTGTATCCTGTAAGACATTAGCTTCAGCAAGTTAGGATAAGGCTTGAGGCCTGTGAACTTTGAACAGACAAACTTTGCACAGATTAACGGCTCAGTGGAAAACCCCAAGTATTTGGGGAGCTGAAAATAGAGTTTAAGGGGGAGTTCTGACCACAGGTACATAATTCAACCACAGAAGTGTCCAGGCAACAAAATAACAGGTACCTTAGATACATCTAAGGCTAGCCTGCTTGCTTACCTATATATCTTTTCTTATACGTTTCTTATTTTTGTATGAGTTTGATTCTTTGTTTTATTATAATTAGTTTATAGGTCTGTATTAGAGTATATTTTGGCTGTAACACAAAGGACCTGCAGGTCACATCTTGTATGTTGAGCTCAAGCAAAGTTTGCATACATATATTTGGGACCTTTCACCAAGATAGATGGTGATGAGCTAAAACATAAAGTCCATATATGACTGCAACCTTTAACACAGAGGATGCATTAAAGCAGGTTGGCATAGGGGCTTTCCGAAGTTCAGACCCTTTTAAACTCAAGAAGTACACCACACCTTGGAACTTGGAAAGAACCGAAATAACCAGTTAGGACAGAAATAACAAATGTGATAGCTAACCACAAAAGGGCCATGGTAACAAATGGACGTATATGATAATAAGTTGAGCTCACTGATATACTAATCTATTGGGGGAAAAACACTCCAACAGTAGTAAGGTGAGACAATACAAATAAGGAAAAGGGGGAAAATCCCCTAGTGAGTATGCATCAAACATAGCAGCGTCAGCGTAACATATTGTAAAAGTGCCTCCTAGGGGCAATAGGAGGAGAAGATATAGTCCTTGGGAGGTACCAGAATGATGGTCACTGGTCATGTTGAAGATGATGGCTAACACTTCATGTTGTTCTACAGGAGATAGTGTGAGTATATGGATGTGCAGATGTACATTCCGTAATATCACTATCTTACTTAGCTGGGATGTTTGTGAATGTGCTAAATGCATTATTAAACTATATTTGTAAATATAAAAGAGTTCCTATAGGGTGAGTGTGGCAGCTGTGCACATCAGGGTTCCCAACTATATAATAGTTTGAATAATACTGGGCCTGATCTGGCGGCAAGAACCTGGCAACCTTCAAAGTGATAGCTGGGGCTTCTTAAGTAATCAATATAATTTAATACATAATCTAAGGATCAGGCAACAGATTGTAGCAACACTAATAAATCTCCAAGTAGTGTGCTGTGTATAATATCTCCATGGCCCTCATGTAACTGCTTTCTAGAGAGTAGAAAATCTAGTGGCCAGACTGAGTTTCAAGAGATGTGAATTTTGTTTATGGACTTGTCCCAGACTTCCTGTGGGACTTTGGTAAATCACTTTACCTCTCTGTGGCTCAGTTTCCTCATCTATAAAATGAGGATTGTACATCATTACCCCCAATGGTAGGGTGGGTATTTACCAGACTCAAGGTAACATCCTGTCCCTTTTGAAGTTGGTAAGAATTTTGCTACTGAATTAAACAGAGCCAAATTTTCTCCCAGGGATTTTCAAGGGCCTAAGGAAATGAGGTGCCCAAATAGCACTGGAATATGATGGGAGCTAGACATCTAACGCCCCTAGATGTTGAAAATCCCAGCCTAAATGTTTACAGAGCTCTCGAAGATCTGCAGATGAGGGGGTCTATGTGATGACTCAGTTGGGGATTGGTCCTGTTTTGAGCAGGGAGTTGGACTAGATGACCTCCTGAGGTCCCTTCCAACCCTGATATTCTATGATTCTATAATTCTATGATTCCCAGTGTACGAATAGCAGCAGTAAGATGAATATGTAGCACAGGG